>JAECUM010055984.1:0-24439 GCA_016617855.1 Megalonaias nervosa | reverse complement strand
ATTAACTTATAGAAATAAACTAATTCACTTCTGTTCACTGGCGAATGTGGACATAAACCGGTCTCCAAAGTGACAGAACTTTATCGAACCTCGGCTTTGTTACGCGATAAAATAGTGCAAATGAGATAATGTTTATATGATGCAATTCAGACCCTAAATAAAAGTTGTTTATGCCTACTGTTGTGTAATCTTCCAAATCTAAAATTGCAAATATCCGGTAACATATATATTGTAGTAAATCTGGGAATTTCTGCACCCAGTTATCATCATTTCACATGAATATCCCAACAAGGGAATGTTTAGTAGTAAAACTGACACACTTGTTTGTTAACATGGATTGTCTACCCTAACCGTTAGCAAATTATGTGAAATCACACGAATTTCACGTTCCGTATTGAAAACTGATTTTATCTTTTAAAATGGTCTATTTATTCGGAATGACACTTGCTTTTTGATTTATAATTTGTAAAGAAATCTACTTTTAAATATTAATGGTTGTAAAACTGTGTATGAGACTATTTTTTCACGCACAGCAAATGAAAAGTGAACCGCCTAAGTCTGAATGAACGAAATTATTCCTTCTTCTTTTTCTCTAAAGTAAAACTATTCGATAACAGGATCTCAAATGGGTAATGTTTTCATATTAAATTTATTTAACTCGTTGAATAATGTTCAGCTTTCGCTCGACAAGGTTCGCAAAACTGGACATTATTCAACTCGTTTCATAAATTCTGCATTAAATCATTACCCATTTGAGATCCTGTATATATCTAAGTCTCCGATCAATTCAGAATCAGTTTAGTATATATGATGCAGTGTATTCCTTTTAAGAGCTAAATATATATTCCCAAATTAGGATAATTACATAAAAGTTGCCTGTCGCTAACTGTCCATGAAATAATACCCCAGTAAATGTTTGCATAGGCATCAATTATGCATGGGCAGAAGATTCTAGATTCCTCTTATAGAATACACAGATAAAATTGGATTGTGGTGAGTAAACTTTTTAGTATGATACAATTATTAACATTACATCGGCTTTCTGCAAAATGAAAGAAGGGGCCCTGATTTACGGCAGGTCGTAAATCGATAAAGATTTCCCAAATTCCAAATTACTTTTTGTTGACTTTATGATAGCTTTTTTAACTTGACATTTATTGCGATAATGAAAATTGTGTAAATATTTTCCCTGTTCATTATTAAATAAAAGACAGAAGTCGCAACCATGTAATTTTCTGTTCATGTAGCCCAGAGTTCATATTAATACCTTTTTAGATAGTTGGTACACTTTAGATAAAGTGTTTACGGTTATTAGTATTAAAATGTTAACGTGTTGACATATCACTTCCTGTGATTTTTATTGGTCCAAATACGCCCATGAAACCCTTGCGCATTATTCTCGTCATTGATTGGCTGAGACGGTGGTAACATTTCTTGTCCAGCCTTCTGGATCCAACTTTTTTACTATTGCTATTAACAATAACAATCATTGGAGAATTCACTTGTGACATCACAATTAAGCGTACGCAGAGCTGTGACAGCGACTAACGAGATTATGCCAATGGATTACCAAATGAGGCGCGTGCTCGTTATATGCAAAAGGTAAATGGCATCAAAGACTATAAGGGAAGTATAATCTCAAATGATGACCATATCCCGTGACAAAGCACAATGACGTCACGGAGAGGATAGCTAAATGGCAGTCATCTTTCCAATCGGTAGCCAAATGGACATTGGGAAAACCTGGAGACTATCACAAAAACGCACAGTACTTGGGTAGGAATATAACTAATATATCACACATATAATTCTCCGTACATCTAATTAAACAAATAAAAAGAACATATGTAAACATTAGCATAGTTATACGGAAAATGTGGGAGACCTGAGACAATCCATTACGGTGTCCAACATGATCATGCCGAATCCATGCAGAGAAACGCCTGGCTGCCTACTGTAATGCAGACTGTTACCATTACTTTACTTTTACCACACGTTATGGATCTTGCATTCCATGTTCAGGACAAGCTTAATTTATATGTCATCCAATAGGAGCTAATAAACTAACCTCATTATAAAAAGAAAATGTCAACATATGTTGGTCTCTCAACTGAAAACATATATCGGTCGAAAACATTCTTCCAAATCAAATAATGCAAATATCCGGTCACAAAACATTTACTTTGGGAATATGAATTGCACGAGAAACATGTACATACAATCCAGCACCGGTATGTATCCTCTACAACAACACCTCTAGATTTAGTGCAGTTTCTGCATCCAGTGATCATCCCTTCAGACGAAAATCTAACAATTGGAATGCTGTTTCTTCCGCCAAGTCCAATACTACACTCCTTTAAATAAATTCGCAAAGTCCTAGAATTATATTTTAGTCCAGAGTCAAAGAGAACTTTGTAATTCCAATGAATAATCCAAACGAATGATTTCCTCTTAGATTATATCTGAACACAACACTAAACACATCTGCGGACTAATATTAAAAAAAAGAACATAGCAAATAAGAACCATGGAAAAGATGAACCCGTTATCCTTATATGCAAATTATGGCTGTATTACGATTGTTAAGTTTCAATACGATCTAAGTGCCATTTATCACAATATCGCAACAGACCCCACATGACTGAACCAGCCAATTGGAAATCACCCGAAACTTTGAAACAGTTTCATTATTACTATTATTTTTAAACGTTGTCAACACCTATTTAAATTTCATGCAATCTACAGAAAAGTGACAAAAGTGGAAATACCACATATACATAACAACCAATATACAGAAGTGTACAAGGGATTATTAGTTGCTCCATCTCAGCACCTGATTAAAGTGTAAAGGGCTGAAAGTATTTTCAAGTCTTCCCGCGAATGTCATGCTAAATAGATGCGGATAACTGAATAAAAAAGATGACAATTTAGTATTTTGTCTCATGTTTTAATTTTAACTCCCTGTTTGTCTGTCGTGCTCGTAAGCATCGGCATTATGTAATAAGTGGTGTCAAATTACACAACACCCTATTTTCGTCAATATCTAGTGAAAGAAAAAAAAAATTGTATTTTGGCTACCTAAAGTGCACATAGCGGAAAACCAAAATTCTAACAGTACAAAATATATTCTTCAGTCACACAATAAAACTCAGATCATAAATTACAGTCATATACAGTGTCAAAAATGAAAGCTCTAAATAAAAGAGATAACGGTTATAATAAGAGGAGACAGTTTTGTTTCAAACCAGGAAGTATATCTACTTAACAAGGGTGTAGAAAGTGAGAAAAAAGTCGAGGAGGATGTCACAAACACACAATAAAAAGATAGAATGAAGTTTGGAGGAAAGTATAATATTGCGGGAAACAAAAAAAAAAAGAAGAAATCTTATGACTCTGTTAATAACACAGAGTATTGGTGCAATACAAGTTCCTAAGTGTGACTAACACCGAAGATTTATAAGAAGATATGCATGACCGGAACTTGAAACAAAGAGGTACAGATACGCTTTTTATTATTAAATATTACAAAAAAGAATTAGCATTCAATTTGCTGGAACTTGATGCACGGATCAAAGAAATGTCAAAAAATGAGCCCCCAAACCCCCCAACCTGAAATTAAATCTGAAATTAAGCCAAAATAATAAATAATAATGTTTGAGTTTAAAGCAATTTCTCAACGCAAGATAGGCTAAACATGGCGGTGGGTATAACAGGTGGAGAAAGAATCTGGGAAGACCTCATTAAGAACCACCGACCAACGGGAAGCTACTGGCAAGCATTCTTCTCATACACACATTGGCCGTTCTCGAGACTCGAACCCACACGGACAGAGGTGAGGTGGCATTGGTCTGTAAAGGTGAGAACTCTAGACCATTCGACCAACCGGAGCAACATAACATATGAAAAATGTTAGATTTTGTGTGACAAAAAGGGTAATGCATTCACAGAATTCGTGTCAGGTTCAGTGATGAAAGCTCATAAAGCAAAGGAATAGCTAAGATCTGTGATGAAATCAGAAAGCGAATTTGCTGGGCATGCTGTAAAGCTTCGTAAGGTTTATTACTTTTGTTTGCTCTACATTACTCTAAAAATGATCCACTGTAATTTCTCTTCAATCAGTCAGTGTCACTAAAAGGAACGTAGATATGCACGTAGTTATAATGGATAAGCACTCTCCCTACAGGGATCGGACCACTAACTCAGTATAATAAAAACAGAGTTTCTTCCTTAGGTTTGTACAAAAACAACACATGCATCCATTCATTAGAGTTATATAAATTGTTATCAATCTTGAAAAACAGGTTAATCGCAGCACATTTTGAATCTTGTGCCCTGAAACATGGCAATCTCCTTTCTACACTTAATACCACAGCCTCGAACAATTAATCTACAGACTATTTCATCAGCAGGAAATTTAATACACAATATAAAAATTAAAGTGAACATTTTGTTCGCAACTATCATAATAGATCGAAGTCTAAGAAATGTATAATTGAATAAAATTGAACCCATTTATTAGCCAATGGATACATCTCAAAATATTTAGTACTCTGTGTTTTATTTCCCAGAAGTAGACGGGTTCTCTGGTTTACAGATGGAATGATTTTAATTAATGATTAAATATGCGTAATGTTCGAATTTTTATAATCTAGTGATATTAGTCTTGTTGGGCACAGATCCATCCATGAACGTGGTAATTATAACATTAATCTCGTACGGTAGTTCTGATGAAATAATTTAAAGTAATGACGAAATAAAATCAAGTGCGCACATGCGTGATGTATACAATTCGAACTTAACTGTCCCTAATATACCACATGGCTCCGTCATTGTATTTTCATGTTTCCCTGTGGAATCGCAGAAATCGGCTTTCGTGTAATCCGGATGCTGCAGACGTTGGTGACATTGGCATGGTTGCTCTGTGACCATTTGGCAAGAACTGTGGAACCGGAAATACATCACTATCTTCGACTGCACGTCACGAGATACACGTATGTTCCATCTTTGAACCAATGCTATTGAATACGACTATATGGGTAAAAATATAATTCAACATCGTCATAGGAGTGAAAATCAATTATACATCTTGCTTGTTGATGAATTATATACAGCGTTCGTATTTATTGTATAGAGTCTATACATTGATCACCTTTGATGATGCAGCCATAAGTTAATAAGTTCTATAACTTGGTCATCCGTGGTGTTATATCCATATATCAGTCACATTTGTTTACAAAGTTCATACGTTGATTCTCATATGGTAACCCGTTGAAGATAATTCTCTTCAGGAAGGATGTCATTTTCTTGTATCCGTTCTGTGAAGTCCATTGTTGGACTTTATGCACTCCAATATGGTGAAATATTTCAATTACATAAATAAACATCTCATTCACTAAATTGTGCTCAGTATCTTCGCTAGATCCAACACCAATTCAGCTTCATCCTGTTCCAGTATGCAACTACTCTCTGCCATGTTAACAAGGTGGAGAAATTGTGCGTGTGCCATTCCGGGATGTTTCCAAAGTCCCACGTACTAAGCAAAACTTTATTGCTCAGTTAGGACAAATGCGTACCGTCATAGCGGAAGAGAGCATTTTTCACTAAACGGTATAGCTGGTTGTCGTATTACGAAAGCACACGAAGCCCTTGTAAACTGTTTATACATTTACTGACTTTGTTTACCAGCTGCAGGGTCTTGGTGTTATACCAGTATACGCCTGGGAGAATTCAGATTATATTACTTCAGTATG
Organism: Megalonaias nervosa; assembly: GCA_016617855.1. Lineage (NCBI taxonomy): Eukaryota > Metazoa > Mollusca > Bivalvia > Unionida > Unionidae > Megalonaias > Megalonaias nervosa. The sequence continues at coordinate 18,689 of JAECUM010055984.1, read as the reverse complement.
AGGGGTGAGTGTAATAAATCTCAACACTTATTGTAATGTCCCCTATGATGTCCTTTGATTTCCTTCTTGTAAAGTCATTACATTCCAGGCGAATCAAAAGTGAGCTAGGTGCAGGGCTGAGTAATAAAAATGACTCATTTGGTTTGCTACATTGGATCCACTACATACCACACTGTCCGTGCCTCTTGATTTCCTGGAATCCAGTCCAAGATTCAGTCGAAATGAACCTTTTTGTCGTTAGCCTTCCAGGTGTGGATTTGCTTATGTGTGTGTGTGAAGAACCAGCCACCAGAATAATAGTGTTATTGCTGGTTTGGCCAAAAGAATTCTCTTGTGTCCCTTTACTAGAACACGAATGTAACGAATACATACACTAGATTTTCATCTACCCCATCATTTTATGGCAATGTCAAGTACCCTGTACCCCACATAGTCATCTCAGGTACACCCCTCCTCATTTGCTCTTTCCTTCAAAACGTAAAGCTCGCTTGAGAACTGTTGCGGGCTGCAAACGAGTGAGAGAAGATAGATCAAAATGGATGCATCTAGACATATATGGTGTATCATTAAATATTGATACACCGAGTCAACTGGATTAGGAAAATTGTACGTACGTTTATAAAACTAGGGAAGGGCCATTGCCTTTTTGGTAAATCATGGAGTCTAATTCGTATATCAGGCCTGGTGGACAGAGTTTATCGAAACATCACAAGAATAAAGAGAGCGGGTATCTGGTTCATGAAACAAGGATGTAATTTCACCTCCTTTAAGAAACACTAAAAAGGCTGAAGTTAGAGGCGCACAGAATAGTTTGCATTCCTATTTTGAACAGCCGAATAAGGCAAGACACATACAATCCTGGTTCAGAGATCAAGCGTTATTTGGACACGTTTACATTTCCTTTTGGTCCCTACATTTTAGTCTCTCTACAACGTTTTCTACTAAGAAACATTTTGTTTTCGCAACTCAAGAACTTGATTTATGTGGTAAGCAATTACATCCATGTAAGTGCAGAGACTGGAGAATGTAACCTGTTTATTGAGATGCATGATATAAATGTAACCACGTGGTCTGTCCGGACAAAGCGTGCTCAGATAACACTAAACAAGCTCAAACAAGGAAGAGCGGTCTGGTAAGTTTTGTGCGTCTGACTTGACTAAGGGAACCATATCAAGCGGTAGAAGATAATATTGCAACGTGATATGTTCAGAAATAAATCCATAAAACAAACCTCATCGTTACATGTTTATTTACAAGTTACAATGTATACACTCCTATACCCTAGTGTTGCATTACACATGAACAATCCATAATTCTCTCTAGAATTACAACCTCACTATCTATTAGAGAACTAAAAATCCGTTTAATCCTTTTGCGCTGAAAGCCTGAAAGCTTTCGAGCCTGGGACTCTAATTAAAACCCACTTTCCCAGTCCACAATTCAGTCTAGTTTAAACCTGATGTTTGACATATGAAAGCAGATAAGGGTCCTCTTTAACCCTAGGTTTATTGACCTCAGCGAGATGGTCTTTTTTATAATTGATTGTCCCTAACCCATCGCTACAGTGAAAACACAACTGCTTCCTTCATTAAGACTTCACGCTCTCCAATGTCATCAGGATACGATTATGCAGAATAATGCAAGAATATGTATCTCACGGAATTAAATGACCTGGATGGTTTATTATATATTGTAGAAGTGGAATTAGAGAGACACAAGCCCAATTAAACACTGTCATACCGCGTCACACTTTTAATTTGCTTTAGCGTGCCATTTGATTTCTTGTCATACAAGAGTTTATGTGTATTGCTGTATCATACATCAGCGGTATTATAATGAATGATATGTACCTATACCGTAAAATATTATTGATGAGTGCTAAAAGAATAGTCATGAGTGAGCGATGAAAAAGAGAGGTACGATTGGATTATCGTTACAATAAGTATTATAGTTCCAGAGGTATCAGGAAATCGGACACATACTTTCGGCCGATTGTAAGCCATTATATTGATTTGAATCGGGCTAATCGATAGAAAGGTTTGCAAGTTAAATCACTGGAATTTTGCTTTACTTTGGGAAATACATATCTTTGATATCGTTAGTATATCTCGTTTAACAAAAAAAAAAAAAAAACAAAAACAAAAGCCACAAGGACAAGCAAAGATATAAAGACATCAGTAAATCAAATTAATTAATCATTCATTAATCATTGATTAATTGATTGATCAATTAGAACATTTAGAATCACATACACGAATTAAACTTTTTAAGTTATCGATTGACGTACACAAATACATAAAGAAAACAAGACCATTAAAGCTGATGCATTCAATTTTGATAAAGCTTCTTTATATTCTACACAGCACCATTTTAAAACATTTTATCACCGCATCATACAAATAAAAAATTAGCATGTTCTAATGGGGGTTGCAGGCCTACTATTTTATGGCTGGTCCAGATAGAAGAGTTATTCATATGACCTTTTTGCCCGATTTCTTAACATGAAGTGAACTTCCTCATTCAGAGTAGAAAATTTTCAGAAAAATGCAGAGACTCAGAAGAAATCATATCAGTGTTACACTGAACAGAGTTTTGTGTGTGCAGTGACGTACCTTAAAATCGACATAGTTAACAAATTGTGGTCAACAAGCGTGGCTCATTTGGAAGGAACATCGTTACTATTTTCAGGGGTATGGATTAAAATAATTGACAGTATTTGAATTAACAAACACAAATATATTTTAATTGAATATTCTAAAAAAGTTTCCAAGGGAAAAGTCTTCATGAAAGGTATTTATAATCAATTTCTTAGTTCTCAGATCATGTCAAAGGTGACAAATGCTTGAACAAACATAATTCATTGTTGGATGACATTACTGTAAGTTTCCAATAACTACATTTGAGCGTTTTCAAAGTTTGAAAACAAATTTATTGCTTTATTGTGTTTAAAACTGGTGCAAATAAAACTTACATGTGTCTAATGAATGTTGTATTAAATGGAATTCCTCAAACTTATCAAGTCAAAATTGCACCCAAGCGTCAATTCATAATTTCAGCTTTTTTGTCGATGTTTGTTCATATCCGAGTCTATGATAAGGTGTCCTCCTGTATGATAATCATCGCCTAAAATTCCTAATTTGAAATAATTTTTGCAAGTGAATATATTTTCTTCCCTATGTTAATCCATGAATATATGCTCAACCGGTTACATGGCTCGAAGAACAACATAAAATGATGAAGGAATAATATGTCTTCTCCTCGAGCAACATCAACCGGATGTATCGCCATAGTTTTATCGATCTCAAGTGTAAACTCCATTATGGACCGGAATATGAACTTTTATATTGTTTATTGCTCACATATCGTTTATCGCAGTTATTTTCTTCTTGATAACTACGTGCTGTTACTTTTATGTCATCATCTAGATCATTTCTTTGTAAGCTGATACAACATTCCTGCTGGAGACGACTCATTTCATTTCCAAACGCTGATATCACGTTCAGTATAATGAAAACAGCAATCGACGTATACAGTTTGCTTTATGAGTCGGTATAATGTTTTCACTCTGAAGATATCTTATTTAATCCACACTTATCATGTGAGAATTATTTTTCATTATCTTCTTTCTTCAATAATGTAGAAAACGTCATCATGGCTATGGATGCAACCTATATGTGTGTGTGCGTGCATGTGTGTGTGCGTGTGTGTGTGCGTGTGTACGTGTTGGCTGGATTCACATAAAGGCTTGAATATCAAGTTTCCTTGTTTCGGATAGTTTCGTGAACAGATCAGTCCTCACTGTGATAGCCTGGTAAAAGAAGCCCTTCTAGCAGCGCAGCAGGCTGGAATGTTGCAATAAATATAAATTGACCGTGCCTATATTTCAAGACTATGAAGGTTAATCATTAAACTATAACATGTTATATGAAACATACGCTTACAGAAAATCTTCTATATATAACCATCAGATTGAAGGAATTCATCAAGCGATATAAACTGCTTAGTCATTCCTGTAAAAACGTTACATGTGATTCAGCAAACAACCGAGTAAAGTTCTGTCGCTACATGTGATATGTAATGTTGGCAGAGACCGATGTCTGACCAAGGGCTTAGACAGAGACTCAAGTGAGTCCGCCATTGCTGAACAACACAGGTCCATGTCCGGATAGAACCCATCTGGAAGAATAATAATATTTAATAATAATAATAATAATAATAATAATAATAATAATAATAATAATAATAATAATAATAATAATGATAATAATAATAATTGTTGTTGTTGTGACAAACGTCTTGAGAATTTAACTACAATTGTGTCTCCAAATGTGTTTAACCGAATTGTGATTATAATTGAGAGATAACAATGATTCGATTGTCACTGCGAAAAGTGTCAGTCAGGCTAAAGTTTAGTGAAAGAACTCTTATCATTTAAATATAAGACATAGAATAATATCATAATTTCAGTAATGTAGTAATGTTGTTTTGTTTTTTGGGGGTGGTGGGGGGTAGAGGTTCAGCATGCTGCAGAACAGCGTCATTGCAGCGGGGGCATTCTATTCAGTCTTATAAAAAAAAAACAGTCCATCAAAAATGTACGTAACAAAATATATGGAACCTTGATACTCGTATTAACAAATTTAAAAAAAATGGAATAAAAGAGCGACAGAACAATGGTGTCATTAAATATACTTTCTGATGGACAGACAGCCGAAACAGGAAGCAATAGATCATTTTTCTCCGGCACAAAAAACGCGATATTCAGCGATATTCAAGGAATATGAACGTGTATTAGAGAGTATAGCGTATAAATTTATTACGAAATAATAGTGATTAATTCTGCCTGTAAACGGAATCCTGTATCACAGGACAATCCTTTATGTTTACTACAAAAGCATGAATTGGAATTGCATTAAAAAAGTGTCGTTTTGGGTTTAACGCCATTTTTCAGCACACGATACATGGCGGCCAGTATAACTGATGGAGGATGCACCCTGGAAACCCAGGTAAAAACAATACACCCACGAGTAGCTACTAACAGGCTTTCTCACATATCCACATTGGCCGAGACCGGGAGTCGAATGCACGCAGAGGCAAGGTGTAGATAGGCTGACATATCGGAACCATGGTTAGCCAAGATGAGGCAGAGGTGAGATGCCAGTGATCGGCGAAGGCGAGCGTTTTAGACCTCTCGGCCATCCGGGGTCGGACCGTTATTGGACTTTTCTGAGGAACCAAGAGAATTTACTATGAGGATGCAAGCAATTTATTATTGGGGCGATGCCGGGGGTCTACGGGAATTTTAAACCGAGAGATGCCACTATAGGGTCATATGGCTATAAACCTGACAAACAGACAGACGAAACTATCCTAGGGCATCAAAAACAAAGACACATCATCATATGCAAACAAAGACACAAGCATATGCAAACCCACGGTTGTCTTGACTGAAAAAACGACCTTCTGATTATGGCGAAGACTTATCTTAAACACAAGCGGTTGTTCAGACTATCTGTAAGGGTGCAAATTTCTGTCGATCTATGAAGAGCACATTAATTTGCGCAGGTGAACGATTAATTAGATTCGTGGGAACCGTGGCGTGTTAAATCGCCATAATGCACGGATTTTAATGTCTGTGTCATGAGAGGAGTGATTCTTAATTAAGCATTCGTTTATTTAACAGTCAGACAGTCTGGAAGGGTAGGGTTAACTTCGATCTTGCATCGGAAATGTCAGATTTTGAAATTGTCCAGGATCAGTCATTTGGAAATTTAGAGGTCACGCAGACTGCAATTTTGGCTCCTAGTTATAAAAGGCGGGCTATATATTTAATCCGGATTGGTTACGCTAAATAAGGGGCGTGATTCCCACATGGAATTTCTCAGTTTTAATATGTCCCATCGCCAAATTTAGTCATTCTACGTTCTACGTTTTACTGCAAGAGAAAACAAAGGAAGGAGACTCCGAGGTTGAATTTGGAAGAAACTCTCTCGTAAAATAATTATCCAAGGAACCGGATGTCTGGAAAGACGACGGACACAATTCTGGGGTAGAAGCGAGCAAAGCTTGAAAGCACAAGGTATTTGCGCCAATCTTATGTAATTCGTTGATATAAATAAAACGATTTACTTGGTTTATTTTGCTTATATTTGCATGAATTTATTTGTTTAAATTCGTAGATCAATTTTCTTGATATGAATACAACTGTGTGAGTTCATCTGTCTGAATCCGTACAATGATCTTCTTTATATAAGTTTGACGAATTGTTTGAATGTGTCGTCTTGATTGTTATAGGAAAATAGGTATTCTAGGAGTTCATTGCTTTACCTTAGTTGATATGAGTTGCGAGAATCCGTGTGAATTCACCGACCTTAGATGATGTCACGTATGATAAAATCTTGAGTGCGTATTGACTGAAATTAACGTTCTTAAGCCATGAAGTGAGATTTCATATATGCTAAAGACTTGAATGTGTGTATTGACTGGAATTAACGTAGTTAAGCCATGTAATGGATGTCATTCATTCATTTGTGTAATTGAGACCGACTGTTATGTCTTGTGTGATGATAATGTGAGTCAGGTTGAAAGCCATTAGGAAGTACATTAATCTTATGAAACTAGGTTTGTCTATGGTCTGCCATGTTTGGCTTGATCAGATAGCCTTTGGTATCTGTTTGAATTCCGATAGAATGATATCTGACACAACGAGTGTAGAGTAATGATGTATTCCCAGTAGGATATCTGACAGGAAATTTAGGTCGCTTCTCTGTTTATTTTGAAAGGGGAAAATAGTTTCACGGAACGTATCCAAGGCCTACTTATCCAAGTAACTACGTATCACGTACTTACGTATCCACCTACGCACACAAAGTTCGAGGGCCGAAAGAGGCGAGAAAATAGAGAGTTTGGTGAAGAGAAAAGAAAAGTGAAAAGGACCAAGTAGGACAGCCACAGTGAAGTTGGAATGAACCGGAAATAAGCAGGTTATGAAGTTGTACAAGGCATTGACTTCGATTGTTCACACGATTCTATGATGAACTAATTATATCATTTTAAACAGATCGGCTATTTATACAAGTATATTTGTGTTTGAAATTCGGTGAATGATTTATTTCAAAAGAAGTGTATCTTCCTAATGTAATGTATTATCACAGTTGTTATGCAATTGATTAAATTGTTGTTTTTTCATGTACGGGGGATCGTGTCATTCTGTTTATATATCTGCTCAGATCTCTATCTATTTCACCTATAAATTTCACACTCTATATTAATATTTACTCGATCCGGGCAATAACACCGAAGGCGATCACCCTCTAGACAACGATAACCCAATAAAGCGGATACTTTGTAAGAAGGTACAATCCGTTAATCAATTCCACTCCACCCACCCCCAATAAAGTGGGGGCCCACGCAACACTATCGTCCACCCATATAAGCAAGCAAACAAAGGGAGAGGCATAAGGGACTATTATTTGTTTTTGATACATATAAAATTATTTACACATACATATCATCTCACGTCCATATACTGTTAGGGCTTATATTGTTTTTAAAGAGCATAATCACACACACACACACACACACACACACACACACACACACACAATCACAAACACAAAACGAGCGAGGTCGTAAGGGTCAATTATTTTTGTCAATCATACATACCTACATACAAATATAAAATCGCACATGCACCAAGGAAGCAGGGGTCCAGTCTATTTTGATTCTATTGTTATGTATATATTGTGTTTATACTTTTGGAGCCTCTTTCTAGCTTGCAAAAGAGCTATAAATAGGTTTTTACAACTTTTAAGTTAATGTTAATAATAAACCTGTTTATTAATTTGAGGTTAATTTCCATCGGATGGTTTCGTAAGGTGGGTTCTGTTGCGACATGGGATATTGTGACATAGGTCGTGTAGGAAGTATTGCCACTGAGAGCATTACTGCAGTGGCAGTGTGTATATAAGGCAGACAGCTAGACAATTAGTTCAATTCTTATTTCCTATGTTCTACCACTACGATGGCCTAAGTGGTTAGAGCGTCCGCCTCGGATGCAGGATGTAGGGGTTCAAACCCCGGCCGAGTCATACCAAAGACTTATGAAATAGTATTTGCAGCTGCTTCGCTTGGCGCCCAGCATTCAGAGGTTAGTGCTAGAACTGGTCGGCCTGATGTCCAGATAATGGGACTGGGTGGGACATGATGCAACATGCGACAAGATGCCCCAGTGCTAGACATCACTATAATCACATTAAATTCACACAGTCAGTACGAAACCTCGGTGTCACTCTTGACAGTACTCTCTCATTGCATCAACATGTCATGAACATATGCAAGGCTGCATATCTTGAGCTGAGACGAATCAGCTCCATTCGCAAGTATCTTTCAGTTGATGCCACTAAAACACTTGTGTGTTCCTTAGTACTTTCAAGACTGGACTATTGTAACTCAATTCTGTCTGGTTCGTCTCAATATCTACTTCAGAAACTTCAAAAAGTTCAAAATACAGCTGCTCGGATCATCCTTAGAGTACCACGATCAGAGCACGCCTCTCCCCTGCTCTGTACCCTACACTGGCTATCCATACGATCCAGAATTAAACACAAAATTTGTTCTCTGTGCTACGTTTCACTGACGGGCTCCAGTCCAACATACCTATCTGACCTCACCCATGTGTACACACCTGCAAGATGCTTACGCTCCTCTTCTGACACTCGTATTCTCATTATTCCCACTATGAAGATGAAATCATATGGACAACGCTCTTTTGCATACCAGGGCCCAGCAACGTGGAACGAATTGCCCACTGCACTTAGACACAAAGACACAGTGATCTCATTCAAGAGCGCTCTTAAAACTCACCTATTTCAACTGCAAGAACAGACTTAAAGACCTAATAATGTATCCTTGCCTTAAATATTTACAGCATATTTTCTGTTTCTACTTTCGTGGTGTTTGTTTTTATTTTTGTAATCATATCATTATATATGTTGTTTTTTTTAAGTGTTGTCAAATGTTGTAAAGCGCTTAGAGCTTCTAAAGATTAGGCACTGTACAAAGTCCTCATTATTATTATTATTATTATTAGAAATTGCCACACTGCAGACGTCGTAAGGATATGACTAAAATTGCTAAAGCTACGCTACAAATCCAAAACACACATTTCATATGTTCTTATTTAAATATCAGTCTGCAGATGTATTCAATTTTGTGTTTACATATTATGAAAGGAAACCATTTTTTAAAATTATTCATTGGAATTGCAAATTGCTCTTTGACTCTTAACTAAACTGTTTTTCTGGAACAATTGTGAATAATGCCATTTTGGTACATCAAGATTGTTGGCACATCAGTACATACTGTGGTTTCTGCTGATGTTGAATGCATGAGATTATGTTCGCACTGGGAACATTAAATGCATTTTTGACCAACTATATTTATCCAACAGAACTACAAAATTGTTTCCTACCTATTTGTACGTCACCCATTCCTCTATAAACTGAAGTTATAAACGGAGAAACCGTAAAAGGAGCAATTACTAAGTTGAGTTGCAACCAGCGATCACGGAAGACAGACAGCGATGTCGACGATGTCGAAAGTATCCTTTACCAAAGAACAGACAAGTGGGAAACCTCGCATCTAAGAAATGAAATTACTATCTAGTAGTTTCGATTCTTGGACTACATCCTACCAAGTCATCGATCGCAAAAGAATGAAGAATATATGAAAATACTGTTAAAGCTTGTGTCACTCTCTTCAGTATCATCACTACTGAAGGCATAAAAATATACCCACCAGATGAAACAACAAAAACAGTATGTGTGGTGCGGAAGATGTGATTAAAAATATCTAATCGTCTTTTGATGCGAAATAGATGTGGCGTACTGCGTGATTGGAACTTCTATCGGAAAGTTAAGTTTGCAACAAGCAAATAAACAATTGTGAACGACTTTATCAAGCAGATAGATTAGTAAACTAAACATTGCAGAGATATACCGACGTTAAGAGTACTAGTAGTAGATGCATCAGACCCAGTAATCGCAACAGCAATAACTAATAACAACACTTCTGCTCATACTAAAATATCTACGTTGACTAACATCACTGTATCTACTTTGTAAGAAAGAGATAAAACTGAGCCATGGCTTCCCGAGTTGTTTACTGATCTATTGTTCTTGAAATTTGGCTCTTGGACTGTTCCACAACTGGACATAATGGGTAATGGGAGTAATAATGCGCTTTGCTTTGTGGAAATAAAGGCTATTTAATGTAAATAATACTTGCTTTGTCGGGTGTGTGTACACGAAAGATCAAATTTCGTCTTCATTTAACACAACTCATCATCGACAATGATGAGATGAGTTTGACTTGACTTAGTCACAAAAACTTCGTCATCGCAAGGGCTACCATGAGAAACGGAATGTTTCCTTTTCGACTTTCTGTCAGTAAAGAATAATCCAATTGCCAGTCTTTAAATCATAGCACGCTACCTTGTGCAGATTGATAGACCAAAAGTTCTATCATTCTTTTGTTTGATTGATGTAAAGTTTGACAGCAATAAACATGCTGAAAGAGCGGGGTATATATATATATATATATATATATATATATATATATATATATATATATATATATATATATATATATATATATATATAAGAATGCCTTACAGATTTGACGATCTAACCCCTTGTCGATTATATTAAGAATGATGAAGCAACAATGACGTTAGAGTGTAGGCATTCTTACATTATACTGGTAAAAAATATATTTTATTCAGAATAAGAACAGGTATTAAATTTTCTAAACAAGGCAACACATGAACAATATGTTACATCAATTTCAAAACATTGCTTTTACTTTTCTTTGATAGCATAATCGATGTGGGGTGTTCTGGTAGGTGTGGTGATGGGTAGCGGTGCAAGGAGTCACACATGACCACCGCATGGGTTGACTACGTATCGTTCATATGCCTCCGATCCAAGATTTCCGTTCGCACCAATCTTTGCAATGTAAAGTCTGTTGTGTAAATTATTAAAGACACACAATTCATAATAAGTGTTGTTGTGTAAACAAAATGCGACTAATATCTTCTTCATATATGGGGTCGATTGGTATTCATCAACAACACTATTACTTTCAATAAAATGATTTTTTCGTGAGCACCATTGAACATATTAAATATAATCTGCCTTCTTATAACATTCATATACCAATATTTTAAACGTCTATGATGTTTACGATATAATTAATTGTGCATTTTACTTGAATAAGCACTACGTGATAATACATATACTATTGAAATTCGAAAAATAGCTTCTGAATATGTTCTTCGAAAGTATCAAATAAAAGATCAAAAGAAGTTCCATGGTATGAAGATATCAACGGTCATCTTTTATGTCGTGAGGCACTTCTTGTGTGATCAAGTGACTTTTGTGACAGTTCAGAGGACATGAACGTGTTCTTTGTATGTGAATATGTTTGTTCCCACTGGTGGAGTTACAGTCGGACGTGAAATACTATACTTTGACTTCACCTCACATGTCCACAAGTCTGCTCAAGCTAACGCTCTTAGACTTCCATATTTTTGGCCATTTACCATTGAACGTGTGCAATCGACAAGCGAAATCAAAACTTGAAAGCCAAATCCATGAGCAGTATGTATTCGGTTTTTATCCGTGATCCTCTGCAATATGTTGGGTTGAGTTGGTACTTGAAAGATGGGGTTTACTGTAGAGTGTGACGTGAGGTGTAGGTGACTGCATCACATTTTACGTTGGGACAAGAATGTTCAAGGTTCTTCTCTAAGGTACAGAATCACATTGAATCCTTCCAACGTTCGACAGGACTAGAAAACATATTTCTTTGTTGGCGTCTTTGGTGAAAATGTTATCCTTCCTTGGATGCTTCACTTTTAATATTCGAACATGGCTATAATGTAATGTTGCTATTGGGAAGATGCACCTTTTACAAGCAGATAATTTGATAGTTGTTTTTTCTAATTGATTACACACAGCTAATTGAGATGACAAACGGATATTCTCGTGCCGATTATGGGCCGTGATGAGAAATCTATCTTTCTTCCTTACGTTAAGGTTTCTTTTAGCACGTCAAACTTCCCGACTTGACTGAAACTATAGTCGAGTGTGAATCCTTGCACTTTGTATTATGTATGGACCAGGACTTTCTTATCTCGATATTGGTACTCTTAAAGTTTCGGTCTACCACGGTTGAAACTGAGAATAGTACCTTCAGAATGTTGGAAAGTCCACACTTCAATATATTCATCTTCAATATGCAGGACATATGCTCCAGCGCGGTCAAAGTACGTCCAAATTTCGATGTCATAGTAAAGTGCACGCTTAACTAGAGATTCCAGAGCCGAGTACATTTTCAAGCGGGTACTGGCTGCTATGCAAGCAGACATGATAACATTGGCAAACAGACTGTGTTGAGTGTCTCTTCATAATGACCATGGTCAAATCTTGTACGATTACAATAAGTTTGATGCCTTTTCCGTGACCGTCTACTAATTAAAAATATTGCAGTGGCTCTGTCAAGTATTCTCCATTAGGCATTATCAAAACAGCCGGTTTTCTACTTAAATATTTTTGATTTGTTTTCTTTACATTCGTTTACATCATACAAAAAGCGTGCGGCACTGGTACCTAAACCAATGATCGATGTCCTAGACGCTGAAATCCTCGATGACGCGTCTCTCTGTTTTCAGAAGTCTATCGTACTCGTGCTCAATCATTATTATACTTTAAGGCTTCTCGGTTCTGGAGTTGCGAAGAATTTTCTATTTAATACAGATCTTTTGTGACAAAGTAAAGAGATTTGTCATATATAGCAACAAATTTTGTGTACAATCTGTGAGTCCTCACAATCATTTTAATCGACCTCGGAAGGGTAAATTTTCTTGCATTCTGTATCTAGCTGTCATGACGTTTAAGTTAGTAATATAACAATCTCAATGAATGTGTCGAATACGCACAGCTTACAGGATTGATAGGACTGAGGGGTACAATATCTAGCGCGATTTCGAGCATGGAATTCTTTTGGTAAAGCAATTAGCTAGTCTGGCAATGGTGGACACTTCCTTCAATAGATGGAGACCACTCGGAAAACAACCTTCGAAGTGTTCCACAAAAACGTGGTAGAATGTCAATATCAGACACCCAACAGTGGACATTTTCTTATTGAAAGTCAGATGGGTAAGTCCGGAATGGTAGAATGTTTAATGTTCAGAAAGCTTCCCGCTGCTCAACACGTATATTGTCGGGACCAATGCATTACATATTATGCAAATGAGGCAGCATGACGTGTTGATTTTCTTGAGTGTTGAAAAAGAGGGGACAAATATTTAAACCAGTCATTCTGAATGTTTCCGTGACCTTATTCAAGGTATATCCAAGGAACTCATGACATCCTTAATCTGTACTGTTCCTACTTTTATGTACATGACCCTAGATCAGTGAAGGGTTACTAGTGGACATTCCTTTCCATTTTCGTTTCTATTTTTGTTGGTTTATTGATTGATTCATTCATCTTCTTCTTTCATATCAATCAGACAATCAAACGCTAGGAGGTGATGTCATATATGAACATACAAACTCGATGATGGAGAGTGACTACATTTCTGTACACAGTGTTAGTGTTGTTCTCGATTGTTGAATCCTTTCTCATGTTGATAACAAGAGTAACTGTATCCGACAATTCTACTTATATTGATAATGGCATCATCATAAGTTTAATGATAAACACGAATGTATTTTCTCTCTGGAAAAGTAAGGTCCCCAATCAGGAGAACACGCATGCGTTGTGTATATACTTTCAAAAAGCAAAATGAGGACATAACGCTTCTTGAATGTTGTGTATATCATATAGATTGCACACGGTGTCTCCAGAAATCCCATCTTGTTCATTAAATGTGTCTGCGTCTCTTTGTTGTTTACACAAGCGTGAAGTTTTAATGTTCATGCATACTTCTGAATCTGTATTCATTTTTTTTATCTTTAGGGACCACGATATCACAAGCTTACACATATTGTGAATGATTGCTACACTTTTTAACAATCTGGAGTTAATCCACGTACAAAACCTTTTAAAGCCTGCGTGTATTACCTGATGGAAGTGAAATGCTAATAATATACAAAATTGCTTTTTCAATGGTACGATCGAAATTTCGTCGTCAGAGTTTTGCATTTGTTGGATTGTGTTAATGGTCATGTCAGCTGTTAATGCCACAGTTATGCTAAATTCAATCTTTTATAAAATTTTCAAACTGTCATGGGTGGATAAATTTGAAGATAATCTTAACTTGTATCAAAACGGCGCCATTACAACAGCAAATATTAAACATGAGTCTGCAGAAAACGTGGCCGATTAGAGAAATCGCCATACACGCCTTTCTTATTTATAAAATCATTGCATTATGTACGTGCCATCAGGGTTTTTCGTGTTGACAAACTTTCAGAGAAAGCCAGATCCAAAATCTACCGCTCAGTAATGTGTATTGTACTGTATTAAACTGTAAAACATTCTAAAATGGTTGATGGCATAAACGTTTATCCACAGAGAGTTACGACATACGTTATACGTTCTGGGGATACAAAACCTACGATGGTATAATATGACAGACACGCTATTCACCAGTCTTGCCACCACTTCTCAAAGAGTAAAAGTGTGTATTAGAACAGAGTCGTGTTACTTGCATTATCCACTCAATATGGAGATAAAGTCGACTAGAAAAAATCTCAAAGTCATAGCAATCTTTCTCTGAACAATTTATGTGTAACTGCAAGGGTGTTTATCACCAGTCTTTCAATACAGATCCAATGTTAATAGAAGTTTACAGTACATCAGAGTGAAGACATGTGAAATATGTTTTAAAAAGATGTGTTAATACGAAATGGCCCTTTTCAGTCCCACAGCATCTTGGAAACTGAATAATAATCACTGTTTGCTACCTTCTCTGTTTCATGTATTATTTGCAATTCGTGTCTTTGATTTGCTTATGCCTTTTGTTTTTATGCATATTCCAAAATCAAATCATAATTGCCACTCTCTTTCCATTGGTTATAAGTAATTACATAGATATATATGTTTAAGTTCGTATATGCAATCCTATCCTATTTCCATACTTACCTTTGTTTGTGATAATGTGTCTGTACGTCCGTATAAAAATAAAATAAACCTTCACCTGGTGAATGTCTGATGGCATTTATGTGTGACTATATGAATGTTTCGATCAACAGCAAAATAATAGAACATTATCACCTCTCCCTTCGTTTTCATTGTTTATTTTAGTGGGTATGTAATAGAAAAATGTTTGCCTTGAACATTTTGTTAGTGTATACATTTAGCAGCTGTTTTATGTCAAGACGACTCGGGTGGTTTTGTTACAATTTATATATTTTCCACTAGTTTTTGCTCCCAGTGGGTTTGTAACAGTGCAGATATGTCTTTGTTTATCGTGCCATAGTATGGATGTCTCAATAGTTTTCTAAATGTTACTGCAGTATGACATCACCCAGGCATCCCTCAGACTGGAGGAAGTGTTTTAAACTTTTCGTGATAAATTATCATAGGTAGCCAGATAAATAATTTTTATTCCCATATTAAGACCCCTTAGGTCCTCAAAACGAGCACAGAAGCTACAGCTGACTCACTATTTAACTTCTTCACTGCATAAGGGTCTACTATTTAAAGCACGATTAATGTCATAATTCCCCTCCCAGCTTTGTTGGGGTGGGTGTTATGGGTTTGGTTATCGCTATCTAGAGGTGATCGTCTAAGGTGTAATTTGCCCGGAACGAGTAAATGTCAATAGAAAGTGTGAAACTTATGGGTGGAACAGATAAAGATCTGAGCAGGTATATAGAACAGAATAACACGAGCACCCGTTACAAATAAAGACAAATTTTAATCAAAATTTCTAACAATAAAGTTCATAAACAAAAGTAATAAGGCATAACGGTTGAAAGATACACATCTTTCCTTTTGAATTAAATTATTCAACGAATCTCAAATACAAATGTGATGATACCAATAGCCGATCTGTTAAGCGATAGAATTTAAATCATCATTGAATCGAGTGACATCGAAAACACTGCCTTGTACAGTTTCATAACCTGATGGTCTTGATTCAGTCCAAATTCCACAGCGTTTGTCCCTTTTGACTTCCTTGTGCCGGTAAGTCTGGGCCTTCTCCACTTTTAACTTCCTTGTGCCGGTAAGTCTGAGTCTTCTCCACCTTTCCCTTTCCTTTCCAAATTCTCAGGTGTCTCGCCTCCTTTCGCCCCTTCCAACTTTGTGTCCACTTTGGATTTGTAATACGTAGTACGTAGAGTTATCTCACCTTCCAAAATAACAAAAATAAGCAAGCTAAATCTTCCGTCACATTATACTGGGGGAATAGATCAATACCAACCCCTCTTTATGACAGATAATTCTATTATAATACAAACAGATCCTACGGCTGTCTAGTCTAACTGGCTATGACAGACCGTAAACAACCTAGTTTCACAAAATTAATGGTCCGACTAATGGCTATTTCAACACACCACCGAGACATTAGTTCCAGACTAGTCTCAATTACACAAATGAATGAAATTCCTTGCACTACGGTATTTATAACAACAATCAAGTGGTTATCATACGTGAACTCATATATAGGTCGGACAATTAACACAGATTCTCGCAGCTCACCTCAACTAAAATAAGGCATGAAATTCTAGATACATAATTTCCTATAATAATCAAGACTATACTTTCAAACGAGTCTTCAATGTTTATATAAAGAAAAATATCATTGTACGGACTCAGATAAACGAACTCAACACAGGTATCCCATATCAAGAAAATTGAATCTACGAACTTAAGCAAATAAATCCATGCAAATACAAGCAAATAAATCAACAAATCATCATTGTAGTATCAACGAATTACATAAGATTGTTGCAAATACCTTGTGTTTCCAAGCTCTCACTTCCAGATCCGTGTCTGTCAATTTTTCCAGACAATCGCTTCCCCTTGATGATTTTACGAGTGAATTTACTTCTTAAATCACTCGGAGTCTATTTTCTTCTTACATTCGTTTCTCTTCAGAGAAAAAGCGTAGATTGATTTCAGATTTGCTATTTGCACATTTAAACTGAGAGTTTTCATGTGAAACCACGCCCCCTTCACAGCGTGACCAATCTGGATGAAATATAGTTCCCGCCTGAACAAGGCAGAAAACAATGCAGTTCATCTGACAAACACTGATTACCCAACTGATTCCTGGTAACTTTCAGAAATGACAGTTTTCCATACCGATCAGAATTTAACCCCTCCTGTTCAGTTTAAACAAACGTAGCCTTAATCAAAAATCGCTGAACTCATGACAGAGACTGTACCAATCCGTGCATTATGGCGATTTAACTCGCCCAGGTCTTCATAAATCTAATTAATGGTACAAGTGTCCAACTAAATGTGTTAGACAAAACCTAAAAAAAATGAAATCTGAGAAGAAAAGATGTTTACTTCTAAGGTTAATATCGATGCTAGATCTGTTGCTAAAATGCAAATAAATTGAATAAAATAGGACACACAATACGACACAAAATGAACCAGGGGACCGAATGTCCTCACTTGGGTAGTTTTCATATGTCAACCTGTCAAGCCAAATTCACACATGTATGGAAATTGTAGACTCGAAGAAAAAGCTTTAAGCATATAGGATCTACATTGTCAATTAATGTTGCCATTGATGTTCTTTCCTGGGCCATATATTATAACCATTTTCTTGGCATTAAAGACAGGTCATTTATGCAGCCAGCATTGCGCTCTGGATCTCTTCCATCATACGAGGACTAGGGGCTGGATCGCTTATTGCCTATGGGGACTACACCCTGGATCTCTCCCATCATATGAGGACTAGGCGTTGGATCTCTCACTGACCGTAGGGACTACACCCTGGATCTCTCCCATCCTATGAGGACTAGGTGCTGGATCTCTCACTTCCCATGGGGTCTAACACACTGGATATCTCCCTGCCTATGGGGACTACATCCTGGTTCTCTCCCTGCCCATTGATACATGGCCCTAAATCTGCTTAAAAATTTACAAACTGTTTTTATGCCTGTTTGTCTATGCTTATACATTTACTTGACATTACAGGTGGAATTTATCTGTGCAAGATGGAGTGGTCTAAAGCGCTCGCCAGTACTAATTACTGCCGTCTCACCTCTGTCTGCTTGGGTTCGCGTCTCGGGCTTGGCCAATGTTGGTACGTGAGAAAGCTTAGTTCTTCCTCCGCCAGTTATACTGGATGCCATGTATAACCTATCGTGTGCTGAAAAATGTCGTTACTTTTAATTGTACTGGGGTATAGTTGTACTGATAACTAACACCCATACATACGGAAAACAACGTTTATTCGTGGATTGAAATAATTTCTGCATTATGATGGAAAAGTATTTAATTTAATCCAATATCCTTTAATCTCTCTCTCTCTCTCTCTCTCTCTCTCTCTCTCTCTCTCTCTCTCTCTCTCTCTCTCTCTCTCTCTCTCTCCTTCTTTTTCAAACCTTTTTTGAAACCCCACCAATGTTTGATATATCAATGAACGCAATGATTAGTTTATGTCACATTAAATAATTCAAGGAAAATAAGTCCTTAGAAGTCGTAGCAATGAGTCC
>JAECUM010055981.1:0-15132 GCA_016617855.1 Megalonaias nervosa | reverse complement strand
GGCTGTTAGATGGGAAAATTATTTAGCACGTCGTTGTCAAGAAAGTGATCCAGGTCATCTTTGATGCTGCAAAATAGAGTGCGGCAAATCTTTTGAGGTAGACTGTAACTGAAAAACTAGATTATCTCCCTTCTTTTATTTATATATTTAAGGATGGTTAGAAAGACAACACATACTTTGACTATATGATGTGCTAAATCCAGTTATCGTTAAGCTGATAATTGTAATTATTTTACAGCACTACGTCATTATTTCATATAAAATTCTGAACAGCTCAACGTACCTGTGAATGAATGAAAAATATCATAGTTCAAACAAATGTAAAGGTTTAGTAACATCTAAGAAGAAAGTGAATAATATTTTCATTCTCATGGTCCGAATCAACTCGTGATATGGTCGGAATAATCCTTGCCCTAATCAGCCTAATCTGAATCTAATTGATGCTTTCGAACTACTTGAAATTTATGCACATACGTTCTTTTACTCAAACCAAACTCCTGACGATTGTGCTCATATTGTAGCGTGCGTAAATATGAGTGTCAAAATTGTGGTTGGTATGTAAAAATCAGAAATTGTATTGTTTACAAATAAATTTGTGTCTATACATATCTTAAAATTTAATGATAGCCAAACGTTTTAGGTTCCTCGCTCTATTGCATAAAGAATGTATTAACACTCTACAATAAAAGATGTGTACATGTAACTAAACAATATACATTAAGAATTAAAATTATTTAAAGCAATATCTGATCTGATTATACTGCAGTTGGTGAATGTGAGAGTAAAATGAAGAAAAATGTTTTGATTGATGATTACAATGTCAATTACACCAGTTAAAATAAATAGAATGATGTATCTGGAATGCAAATCTGAGTTCACCAAACCTAATTCAACTTCAATTCAATCCTTGCTATATGAAAATTAAGGCTGAATGCTTGTAATAGTAAGGAAATAATTTATATGTAACATTATGCAAATCCTCTTATCTGAAATAGAATATTGTCAAATTAGGTTTTTTCCTACAAGTTGAAATATGAATCATTGTCAAATTAGTTTGATTTCCAACCATTTGAAATGCTAATATATTTGATATATATGCCTGTTATTTTGATTCGGAGTCACACTTGTTATTTCCGGTCCAGTCCGCGAATGTAGTTTAAGTCTATCTTGAAATTAGTTTCTCCTCTCCATTTTGATTGTGATACAAGAGTTAGATATATCCTATATAAGATTACAAAAATGCGTAGAATTAATGTATTTTAAGGCCAGAGTCATAACAATGCAAAATGAATATTTCCAGAGTTGAAAATTTTAGCTTCTGCTAGTTCAATCAATGCATTATAAAATATCAAAGACTATAAAGAGTTATCTGCTATTATCACCAGTGTACCTCTGAAGTACAAAAAGTGTAGCGAGCTGTTGTTGGAGACGTACACACGTTAAATAAGATGAAGCTGTAAACTCTCAAACCCAAATCATAGTAAAGGACGAGGGACCAACGACATAATGTTTGCAGCCCGTCAACTCTCGGAGAAATGTCACAAATAGAGCTCTAACCTGTGAACGACATTCTTCGACCTAACAAATAAAGGATGACTGAACAGGAAGGCGTCGGTTGCTCTTGAATGTATGAATTTGTTTTTGTTTTAATATTTCAGAGGATTACCTAATATAAATGCAGTGCCATGTAATTATTTTGAAGACTTCAAAGCATGTTACAATTCGTTTCATTCACTTTCGTTGAATTAGCCGATGACTGTGATATTCAAATGTCTGCTAAATATAAATAAAAGAAAACTGGTTATAAAAAGTGATCGAATTCGTCGTATTTTCTCGTTATTGTTTTTGATTATTAAATATATATCTCTCTGACACACACACACACACACACACACACACAAACACGCACAAGTTGTATTCGATTCATTTAACAAAGAGTAATGTTAGGATATAGGCTATTTATTTCTCATTATTATGTATACTGTTATATCTAGGGGCTTAAACTACGTAACAACGCAAGGTAAAACCCAGCAAGTATTCAATTTTCTAAAATATATACTTATTTCCCTAAAATATAAAATCAAGCAAAGTGAATTAATTAAACATAACCTACAGTATATGAATTCCTAGAGTATTATATTAACTGTAATTTCATAGGAATCTGGAAACAATACAAAGGTGTTCCGAATTTAGGTTATAATGTGCTTATGTGCTAGCATCACTGAAGAATCACAGTTCTAAAATCCAAAAGTTTCTACTTCAAGGAAATCGAGTGAAAGCTGAATGTCACTAAGTCTTTGAATGTTTCATATAATCAAACGGAATTATTTAAATATCTTATACATGAATAATTTCACACTAATCTAGCAAGGTACAGCCCGTCTATAATAAAAGGCTTTTTCCGCTCTGCAATTTTAACTAATAAATTGTAAATAAGTCAAATGTCCTCTCACGGCTCTTACAGAACTGGAATAAAACTGAAGAATGATAACGCGGAGATTTGCTTATATTTTATCAAATAAACAGATCTGAATAACTAATCAATTTTTGGGAAACAGTCATGGTCCGACCATGTTTAGTCACTGAGCCTATGAACAGCTTGGGCGCTCATGATAACTCTAGAATACAGATGCTATCCTATCACAGCAACACTTTTTCAGGCTATTGGTACATCAGCACATTTAAGAAACACCACTGGAATTCATTTGGAATACTCTATAATTTGGACTTGTGAAAGAACTGTTAGGACTATTTGGGATTTAAATCATACTACTGCGTGTTTTTTTTTTTTTAAACTTTCACTCTGTATTCAAGGGAAATAAATTATTGGTTGCATTGTACTAAACTTGTTGGTTTTCTATCTTTTCTGTTACTTCATGTTTTTGGAAGATCTGATTATGCGAACGATCAATTAGACGCATGTCAGTTGTCGTGAAGAGATAACACTTGTTCATATAGTATGCAATTCTATATCCTCTCTCTCTTTAAATCTTTCAGTTTTCAAACAAACTGAGGATCTAACATCACTTGCCTGACATTATATAGTTCCTCGTTAGTTAGGTAGCCCTTTCCGAATAATGTTTTGCATTTAGCAATTCTGTTTCAGAGATTTTAAGTGTAGGTGTTCTAAATGTATTTATTGTCAGGTAAACATATATATTGACTCGTTCGCTTTACCTGTTTTCGTCCTTCATTGCTTAAACCAGAGTCATGCCTAATGAGCTCTGGTGAGTGTTATTATATCCCTCAAGTAGTTATAGTTAACCTTTGATCCATTGTCTGAGTCCATTGTCAGTGAAATGCTTCCATATTCTAATCTTTAGACCTTTCCACTACAAATGCACTTTTATTTGAGTCAGTTTAATAATGTTCAATATTTTTCTTTCCTAGCACATCTTAACGTTTGTGTGTGCACGATTATTTTCTCTCATTAAACTGTATCATTTCAAGATTTCGCTTTATATCATCACGTATATCCACTCCTTTATTTCTCCACTTTATTATTGTTTAAATGCATGCACATAAAGAATGTTTGACTACATCTGGTTATCGATGTGACTGCCCTAGACATGTTTGTATGGAGACCTCTTACTTACTATGTTTATGATATGTAGGTAAATTGTTTAATTAACCAGTTTTTACATTCAACATATTTGATTTTATTTCCGTCCCGTTTAATTTGTTCTCATAATTGTTGTATGTTTTGAGAAGCAACTGAATTTTCAGGATCGTGTCAAATTGTCTTAAATACTGTTCTTTAACAGTAACATATGGAAAATACTTTGTGCTTGATAAATAGTAGCAAATCTTGCAACCTACATGTCCATGACATCACAGGTCCAGTAGTCATGTGATATCAACCATACATCTCGTTCCAGTGTTGTTGTATAAAAATTGAAAATCGCATGCTGTTTGTAAAAGAACGAAAGGACACATACTTTTCAATATATGTATTCCGAGAACAACTTCCTAGGTCATATTCATCAAGCATAGAACATGTGTCATTTATGGTTTCGTTGTATCACGTGATTAACGTGTTGATATGTGTTCTCTGCTTTATGCATCTGGATTTGTTCAGGTTGCAGAAGATGCGATAGTTTTCTAGTAGTAGTCGCTTTCTTTTCCATTCTACGCTCTCTCGATGCATATAAGCAGCAAAAATATCCTTGTGTATACAATCACGATTTCTGCCACGACCAGTGTTGTTATCATCACTTCCTGGTATTTGGCTTCTTGCAAGCCTGCAAAGTCAGTCGACATGATTCGTTAAATTTTTTTACCGTTGTTTCGCTTATGGCTACAGACACTGTCTAATCGAACGACAGTTCCTTAATTTTCGCTTTTTGGAGTAATTGTGTTGTGCTTTTCTTGGATACATGCACCTGCGTTCTGTACTTGTTAACATTAATATTGTCGTTTGACCAGCATTTCGTCGTTTCCATACTGAATATTATTGTCGTTCTCCAGATAGGTGTCAACTGTAAGCTCCATATCGGATTTATCATTGCAAAGACCACCCCAAAGGACAAAATGTATCATGGCTTTGTTCTTTGTGTTCGCATCCTTGTAATTAACTATCAACTTTGAATACGTGGTCAGCGTTGGCAGTTTCTGGTAATTTCTGTGTTTAAGACAAACTCATTTTGTGCATGAGATGGCTCATATACTTCGATAAACGAAGTTAATATTACTGACCTTGTGCCAAAGATTTCTTTGACGTACACCCGTAAGCAATCATTGATACTCTCTACATCAGCCCCTGTGAAACCCTGCGACCTGTTCAGAATTAAGTGCTCAAACTCCTTTTAGTTTCTTCATCCTCTATTTCGTGTTTTGTTTTCCACATGTTGGGTACCTAAGGGTATAGTGCTCTCTTACATATATAGTGGGGTTTGACACATTGGCTGAAAAGCCTCTCTTATGCTCAGGCCTGCTCCGTAAACTAGCCCTGCCTCGCCACGAAGCGAAATTTATATAGATCCCTTCAAGGCCGTTATTTATGTCATGATTCTTCAATCGACAGCTCTTCTCACTTGAAAGTTATTATATAAGTCCTGATATTCTTTGATGTCAATGTTGGCTATTAGGCATCCCACTACATTTTGCCCAGATCTAGACAATTCATCTCAAATATGAAAACTGTAAAGTTTATTGCTAGCGCTGGTAAACCTGATATTCCAGTAGTTCCAACAGATGCTGTCAACAGGTGACCGCTAACGCTAATGCCGCAGTTAATGGTCGGGTACCATATGGCAGACTTTACTTGATTTTTCCTAAATCGTGTCTTAGCAACACCTAGCAGATGCGCATCCTCTCTGCATCAGCATAGTTGAAGACCACACGGATGCTATATTTAACATCTCTGTTAAAGCGAAGCACTTGTGGCAATGCCATCACTCCACACTAGTAATCACACAACAGCTGATGATATATATTTTATTGACCTTAATTTGGATATTTCGGTTCTAGAACCGGTGATAGGGTTACACAGCATTTCAACTGAGCTTGATAAAAAAAAATCTAAAGTGGTTCGACGTCTCGACGTCATTACGCGGCAATCGACACAACTCCTGATGGGTTTTGTAACATATATAGGCTGAAAAGAGTGACACAGTGTGCTGTTAGTATTGACAACAATGTGACAACCTCGCTGTCGACCTTGTGGCTAATGCCCCAAATGATCACTATCTCCAGCATTTTTGGGTTTATCCCAGATAACATCTTCACCGAACTGGGCAGAATTCATACCATTTTCTTATGACCAATTGCACTGGTGGCTGTGTTCACTGATTTATTATTTAAATTCAATCCCAATGGAGTTCCTAGGGCGAAACGTTAGAAATTCATAGGTAATTCAAACTACACCCACAATCATGTGTTGAATTCAACTACTTTGTAGTTCCTAATTTTCTATTACACATGCTTTTCATCATCAGCTGACACAAGATTATTTATTCTTTCTTCAAGATTGATTACTCTGACTCCGAATATGTAGTACTGAACCATGAAATAAAGCAAACAAAAAGCTATAGCTGTGGGTGAGGAGGCTTAGATGATATGAATAAGCTGCTGATAGACTATTGTATGCAACTGAGGTTGAAATGTGCCCTGTTGAGTTAATGAAAATATATTTAAGTAATATCACAAAGAAGCACATGTTGTATTTTGTCACATTCACATGGCTGCTTTAGCAATCCCATCAGTTTCTGAAACCGGGTTCACGGTGAACTCAGTACAAGTCCTTAAGTTCTCACGTTTAATATCTGACATTTGCAGATATGCTGGGTTGGAAACAAAGTACATACTATATTGTCGCGAGCAACTGCTGTCCAAGAAATTCGACACATAATCCAAGCAGTGAATGATGTTGGCCTAGAAATGAGAAACATAGTGTTTATGTCTGAGCACATAAATGAGTCCTCTGTCGGATCATATAATATAGATCTTACTACCAAACAGAAAGCAGATATGAGTAAATTCGTGTCTACAAGATCCAATGGGCAAGGATATCGAAAGTCATACGTAAGTAACTAGCTGATCCAAACTTCTTGCCCTGGGCCACACAAGTCTGTTCCCATTTTTCGTCAACATAGGAAGTCACAAACATTCACAACATTCTCCTGCATCATTTTACTTCTGGTATTTTATACGTGCATTAAACAACTGCCAATTAATTTCAACTCAAAATAAATCTATAACAAAATAGCATAAGGAATCATAATACTACTCGTACAAACCCATTACCAAAATACTTATCAGCCAACACCACTTTGCTTATAACTAACGGTATACTAGGACTCATTAATTTATGTTATGTTTACAGACTCTAATTTATGTTGTGTTCACGTGACACTGAAAACTTTCTTTAAATACGATGCAAAATAGTTCTGATGATATTAATCATTTGATGAGCATGTGTTGATCGAGAAATAAAAACAATAAACATTATGCTCATGTGATTATTCAAAATCGATAAAATATGAGGAAAAGTTTAGAAGCATTGAATTTGTAAGAGTTTGTTTTCTGTCTTTCGTAAGTTCATCGTGCTATGGCTGTATGGTTAGTATCAGCATGGTCATTTTCTTCAGATTCACGAATAGCCGGCGAAACTATAGTTTTGGATTAAAAGGAAGCCCTTCGCCTAGTCCAACTTTGCTCTCGCTGTTTTCACTTCACCTAGCATTACGTTCTAGCAAAAGTGAATTACACATGCCAGTGGCGTCAGTAGAGTTGGTGTCACCCAGTGCGGTAACTCATGGTGTCACCCCCATGGACCTCCTTCCTGCACAAAAAGTTCAAACATTTTATAGACAGTCATGTGCGGTAACTCATGGTATCACCCCCACGTAGTCCCTTCCTGCACAAAAATTCAAAATTTTATAGACAATCATGTGCGGTAATTCATGATGTCAACCTCATGGACCTCCTTCCTGCACAAAACTTCAAAAATGTTATAGACAGTCATTTTGGTGTCACCCCCTCTGATCGTGTCACCTGGTGCGGTCCGCACCCCCCGCACTCCCCTAGTGACGCCACTGACACATGCATTTATAACAATTTGTACAGCTTCTGTTATTTGCATTGTCTATATTTAGAATTCTGTATAGGTTGCTATTATCTTATTGTCGTGGGTGGTACATGGATGTGTGCTGTTTGACGTACACAGTCTTTTATGATAAAAGCCCCTTGTCAAAGCTCAAATGATAAACGGAACAAGCACGACACTTATATTGTTGTCACACTTTGTTGTATATTTTGGAGACATTTGGGATGTCAGTTGCTAAGTCCCTAAATGTTATTGTTATATTCTCTTACAGTTGTAATCCTAAGTGCACATTTAAAATGAAATTTATTTAAAATTAGCGCTACTTTAAAGACAAATCGGAATCATCAATGAATAGTTTAGCATAGCTTGTCTACAAAATATAAAGTATGAAAACAAATCAAATATCCTTTTCTATACATTTTTCCAAGGACAGTAAAAACTAGGTCAGTAAAACTGATTCCATCTTTCTGCCCAGATTACATGAAAACTAAAATATTATTAGTAATTAAGAGACCACGATTAGCATTCTTTACGATATAGACAAAATGGAAGACGTTTATGTTATATTTGATTTTATAACTGTGTAGGGATTGAACGATATACTGGCGCAGTATCACTGTCCTGGAGGAGCGCGTTTCCTTAACAGAAAGTCTGCTCGTGCTCTAAGTTCAGCTTCGTGAATTTCATCCTAAAAAATAAGACGAACAACCATCATTTTAATTTGGTTAAAACTAAGATCGTACAATGACATTTATTTTATTTATGTTTATTCTGTCAAGATAATTTCGAAGTTATGTATGTATGTATGTATGTATGTATGTATGTATGTATGTATGTATGTATGTAAAAATATAAATATCAACATAATGCTTATTAAAGACCCTTTTCCTCATAAAATCAATTTAAAATGGTTTGATTTTGCATTTGCTATTTTGTGGGTATAGATAAAGACGTATGCAACTTTAAAATGGTATAAATCAGTATTTATCCTTGGAACAGTCTTAGCACAACTTTATTGTATGAATGCCTTACAGTCTATTTTCTTAAAGATTATCTTTGGATGGTACTTCAACTTTCACAACTGATATTTAATAAACATGCAAATATTGCATCTTTAAAAAGAAAACGTTTGAATCTTGATTAAATAAATAAATAATGGTGCTGTGTGTGTGTTTAACGACACAGCATGCAAAACACGTTATTTAGATTAAAGGCACTTGTAAAGGTCAAGGACACAAGGTCAAGGACACAACACATTAATAGACCCGAGGTAGGTATGATTCAAACCCCCACATGTGTAAGTCTTGTAGAATGAAAAAAGAAAAAGACCCCAACCCCCCACCCTCCTCAAAATAAAATAAAATAATATAAAAACAAAACTAAACAAAACAATACCCACTAAAAACAAAACAAAACCAAAAAGCACTCACATCTAGTTAGAATTCCGATGCTTGAGAAATGTCATAGGTTAAATGCAATGAAACTAGTCTTACCGTTGTCGTAGGACAAACATCATAGTCGAGATATTTCCGTAAGTCCACTGTTTGCGCCTCATAATTTTCGTCCATAGAGTGAAGCTTTGTACACAAATTGCACCAAGACACCTGGTCTGTAAGATCTATGGTGAAATTATTCCGCCATTCAAAATAACTGTTGTAAAGCGTTTCATTTTCGTTTACCAATTTTATGTAGTCAGCAAAATGTTTAACCGATGGAAAGTCATATACATTGATGTATGAGTTAGGCACATATCCACTCAAAATGTTGATGTGTTTCCAGTTAACAACAGGAATCTGCTCTCTATCTAGAGCGTTCCAATACTTTTCTGTTATGTAATCCTTACAATGATTGCTCTCAAATGCTAGGTAAAATCGATACTTTTTCAACTCCTCGTCACATTGTTTATTGCCATCTCTCCATGCTGTCCCACACATTTTATTACCGTAACATTTTCCAAACATTTCAATATCCAGATATTGAGACATTTCGCTAATTAGAAGGTAACGTCTTGCAGGGTCTTTACAATTACTGATAGCTCCAACCATGAACTTGGACTTTTCGGAATAAATGCTTCTCTTCTCATAACGTTTTATTTTGACTTCATATAGGTACTGGTATCTGCCATAAGGGATGAAAATCGTTGCGTCGGACCTGTACCACATTGTCCAGTTGAATATTTCTCCAAATATATTTGTATCACCAAAGAGGTAAAATGGAGGCTCATGATTGTGAATTATCCACACCTGATACGGATGTGACTCGTTAGGAAACTGAATCGTTCTTTTTGTCCCTATGTTCCAATTAGGAACCCATATATCAGTCAGATGAAAGAAGACCGCATCGCTATACATCAAAAGTTTCTGGTTGTCAGTCACAAAGCACTTAAAAGGGCATATCTGCAGATTTCTTTCAACACGATTACGATATTCAAATTTGTCTTGATTGAACTCTGTCCATAATAGAATTAGTTTAAAGTTGTTTTTCATCGTTCGTCTAGCAAGATATTCAACCGTTTGCATAGTGTATGGCCTTTTAATTATATAATCATTATATTCATCAGATTTTATAGTAGTTGTAAGAACATATATGATTATGATCGATATTGTAAAGAAAAACAGCGACCTCACTCGTCGCACTTTCATCTTCTTTCTCTTTCCAAGATTGAAGTATGGCCGTATTCTTCACTTCATTACAAAATCACCTTAAAATAAATACACAGATTTATATTGTCATTGTAAAACGTATGTTTAAAATGGTTTATGTTTTAATGAATGTGACTATCCAAATCTAAGGCCTAAACTGCTTAAGTGTTTAACGTGAAAAAGCTATATGATAAAATCACTCTTGCAATACACTGGATCTCTGCAAATCCTCCCTCCAATGAATCATGTTTTATAAGAGATACGGACAATAACATCTGTGGTTCAAAACTTTTAAGCTCTCTTTTTGGTATGGTTGCTTGTGACTAGGGGACTGCAGAAAGTGTTAGGATCCTATGGTCTAAGTAAAAGTTGTAAACAACCTATTTATGAGATCACTATCACAAAAAAGACTCGGTGATCGTGAACAAAAATAACCATGCACTATTGTGTTCACACATCATCATTACAATCAACAATCGTGGACAAAAATAAAACACACAATATAGATATTTATTTCACATCCCCTCATAAAGATTTATACAATAAAGCGTTTTTAAATATAAGTCAAACATTCTCTTGATACTATAATAATTAAAATTACATAGGAAGATGTCTTATAAATAACACA
The DNA here is from genome assembly GCA_016617855.1 of Megalonaias nervosa. NCBI lineage: Eukaryota > Metazoa > Mollusca > Bivalvia > Unionida > Unionidae > Megalonaias > Megalonaias nervosa. Next base: position 4,316 of record JAECUM010055981.1, on the reverse strand, counting down.
AACTATATGCAAAATAAAATCATATAGTAGTTCTAGATGCGTGAAAGTGCATCTCCAATCAGAGTATCTTTTCCCTTGATGTGCTGAATGTCAATGTTATATTCCTGCAACATGAGATTCAACCTCAGCAATCTATGAATTTTGTTTTTTCCTTTGTTAATGAAAGTAAGAGGGGTTGCGATCGCTGATTACAATAATCGGAGAAAGATATGAACTAATATACATTAATATACACTTCAAAGTGTTGCAAAACCAGTATCAAAGTCAAATATTGATTCTTGTCTGTGGAATAATTTCCTTGGTGTTTGTTTAATTTTTTTTTTTTTAAATAGAAAAATATCAGAGTGGATGATCCACACCAATTTCGTCGTCTTGAAACAATAATCTTCCAACCTATACATCCCTTGCATCAACATATATTTTAATTGAGGTTGAAAGCTGGAAAAGAAAGAATTATTGCACTTTTAAGTGTGGCCTTTAATTTGTCAAAAGCCTGCTGACATATGTCTGACCAATTAAACTTGGCTTTTTTATTAAAAAACACTGGTCAGTCGTCAGCAGTTATAGAAAATGTGAGTAAAGCCATACCCAACAGATTGCATCAGTTGCTTCTTATTGATAGGCATTGGGAATACAAAGATAGCATTGACCTCAACTTTTGAAGGTTTAACTTTACAGTATGCCACAATATGCCCTAAAATGTAACACAAGTACAACAAAACTAACTTGTACTTAAATGAATTGTCATACTTGCACCATTGCGTTGATCAAAGAATTTCAGAATGGTTTCCAAGTGATCTGTCCAGGTATCGTTGTAGATGATGACGTCATCGATGTACGCATCACAGTTATCTAGAACAGATGTGATTATGTTCATTCAACTCTGGAATGTTTATGGATAATCTTTTTAACCAAATGGCATCACTTTATATTTACAAAGTCTATCTGTAGTTGCAAATGACAAAATTTCTTTGCTCTTCTCGTAAGTGGAAACTTCCTGAATTCCTTGGTGACATATTTGTCATTTACAATGTTGTCAAGCCAGTCATCAATTTTTCGTATTGGAAATGAATCTGTTTTGGTGACACTGTTCACCTTTCTATAGTCAGATACGGCATCTGGCACAAAAATACACGGGTGACTCCATTTATGTTTAATTAGGTTTAATAAAGTCATCATCCAGCAAATACTGAATTTATTTTTTCTAACATCCCTGCTTGATAGGATTCATCCTTTGAGGATGTTGTTTTACATGTGTATAATCTACGATTCCAACGTCACGGTAAATTGTATTTGTTCACATTGGAACATCTGGAAACAAGTACTCCCATTCATGTAAAAACTGTTTTAGCTCACTCTTTTCTTGTGGCTGCAGACGTAAATGTTTCTCGTACAGACTGTTTAATATTTCCGAATTTCGAAGATTGGTTAAACCAATGTCACTACAGTATGATTCCATACCATCGTTTAAATGCTCTCTAGGTGAGAAGTCAAACTTAATTGATAGAATGATTATCAGGACTATCTCTATCAACATACTCCCTTAACATATTTATATAGCAAAGTTGTTTCGGTTTCATCCTTCCCAGAGTGTAAATTATATAATTTAAGTCACCTACTTTCGTTTCAACTGTATAAGAACCATACTAAGTAGACTGGAGATGATTTTGAGGTATGGGCTAGAGTGCCAGAACTCTTTCGTCAGGTCGAAAACTCCTTTCCTTTGTCTTTTTGTCATACCTTAATTTCATTTTTGACTGCGTAAGGTGAAGATCAGTTATTTGCTACTTCATTTTTGACTGAGTAGATCGAAGATTATTTCTTGCTACTTCACAAGCCTTTGAAAAGTTATATTTGAACTCAGGAGATTTAGTCAAGAAGATCAATCTCTGAATCTTCTGTTGAAAGTGTTTTTTGTTTTTTCATATCTTCAATGGTCCACGGACAGTGTGGTCCAAGACCAATTTCAAAAGTACTAAAACCTAAAAAAAATCTTGAAATGATTCCCTAACAGAAAATAACAGGAAATGAACACCTTGATCCCAATGTTTTCCTTTATCAAAGAAATGTTACCGCATATTCTTTAAAGTCTGATGAAATGTTTCCAAAACTCTTTGACTTTCAGGGTGATAGGCAGAATATTTAAACTGGTGGAAGTATAATTCATGCATAACTTGCTGGAAAATTCCAATCATAAAATCTGGCTCCTAATCAGATTAAACAGATTTGGGAGGGTCAAAAAGTGTGAAAACCTTATCAAAATTGTTTCTTTGGTTTTCTTTTATGTATTCCTTATAGTCAACAAGTATTGGCTTTGGAAGTACTCGACTGAGACTGAGATGGACGTGTTACAACAAAACTGCTGAGAGGAATTCTTATTTCAAATGAAACTTTGTGATTCAAGAAATAGGCATTAGCTGTTCAAACACCATCTTCCATAGTTTCTATCCTTTACAAATGTATATAGGTCTTTACGCCACTACAGATGCATTTTTTGAGCTCTTCAACTAATATAAGCTATCTGGGATTATTGTAATATTGACCAACCTTTTTGGATGAGCACCACCTATCAAACATTTGTTATTTTTCCTTTACAGATGAGTTTATTCATGTTTACTTTCTACAATTCTATAACGTTTGTCTCAGGTACAAACTCATTTCTACAGTTCCTAAACCTCTGTCGATATGCGTTATGCCCAGTTCATAACCTTTCAAGATACATCTCTTACTTATATCATAATCAGCACTTTGTTATACCTACAATGTGGTGTAGACTTTGCGAGCTTTGCCAATAAGTACACTTTGTGATAATAAAGTCTAATGCTCTCTTAGCCAGTGTAGATTTTCCGCAGTTTTATCGAAATGGAGAAAATGTTGATCTCCTACTTTTCTTTAAAGGGAGTAATAACCTAATATTTCTGGTAACATCAAAGCCTGTACTTAGTCGTAAAAGGGATGAATGCTTTCCGCATGCAAGTTCTAATTCTTTTAATCGAAATCGCATTTCCCTTTCTTCTTTTCCTCTTTCCCTTTCCTCTTTCTGAATTTATATTTCTCTCCCTTCTTTTTCTCTTTCCATTTCCCTTTCCTCTCTCCGAATTTCTTTCCTCATTTGCATTTGCATCTAATCTCTTTCTTTTCTTCTTTTATCCTTTGCATTTCCTATCATATCTTTACGAAGCTGAAACTTTCTTAACTCTATTTCCATCTGTTCTTTTAACTGCAATTCTTTTAACTTCATTTCAGAGCCATATCGAAACTTACTAATCAAACAGAAAGCACATTTTCCAAAAAATTATTTTCCACCAAATACTGGAATAATATAATCTGGAGCAAATCGATAGCTGCGAGAGGATGACTGAACATTGACATGGCTTCAATATCCACTGAGACATAGAGCTAAATGTTTGAATTATATAAAAAATGTAATTTGCGACGACATTGATGTATGCAGTGTATTTGTGCACTCCATACACATTGTATTTGAGCTGGGGGTTGAATAATACAGCAGCATAATCTATCAGTTGCGACAAAATACTTAGATATGTATTGAATTATCACTGCTTAATATAACATTCAAAGATTCTTAATTTTAATTTCCAGTATAAAGAAATAATGAGATCTAACAAAATGTTAAATACATGAACACATAAGCAAATATATAAAACCATATTAGTTTGCTTTTGAAAAACGGTAACCGAGCACCAAAATAATATAAACAGTATAACTTTTGTTTTAAATACAATAGTCGCATGCTAAATAATGATGCAATAACAAAAAGTATGTGTATGGAGGCAAATTGCATATTTTGTTATCAATATGGAACTGAGAGCAAGATATAAAATTGATATGTTCACGGAGTGAGTCACACATGAAACCAATTTGGTTTCTAAACATAATAATTCTCTTGGATGCGTCAGCAACAAAGAGAATAATTCGAGAAAAATTAACGTCTTAATATATCTACTATATGAATGTGTGACTTACCTTAGAATAGAGTTACGTTCTGCTAAAATCTAAAGAATGCGAGAATTCTTAATCAAATTATAGTGTGGCGGGACTCAAGCAATATTGCCTGATATATTCTGAACTGGATCTATATCAGAAAATGAGATTTTAGAAAGGTCTTCGTGAAAAACAGATTTCTTTTCCTGACTTTACTTCTGCTTGATAACAGATATGACATATAAACAATAGTTTAGAAGGGAAGTAACTTTATTTGGATTTGAGTTGGAGAGAGAGAGAGAGAGAGAGAGAGAGAGAGAGAGAGAGAGAGAGAGAGAGAGAGAGAGAGAGAGAGAGAGAGACGCACGTGA
>JAECUM010055980.1:0-30122 GCA_016617855.1 Megalonaias nervosa | reverse complement strand
TTCAAATCATTCAGATGTAGAACACTAGAATGTAAAAGAATTAAGTACATCTATTTGGTAGGCCACTGACAGTTGTGCTCAAACTAGCTGAACATTAGAAGATGTATTAAAAATGAGAATTTAAAACAACTTGTAAAGAAAGTTATTCTAAAACTATATATTCTGTTGTATATTAAAGAATGTCTTAATTATAAAAGCTATTAAAGAAATCAATGACATAATATATCCCATACTATTGATGTGCACTCAGTTTGCATGTTAATAGTAAAGGAAAGTTATGATGTACATATGATTTAGTAATGAAGCTGGCAAAAAGAAAAGTTTATGTAGTATGACTATAGAAATAACCCTAAAAGTCATTAATTCCATGTGTGAAATCCTAACTTTTTTAACAGAATTTTTTATTATGAAAGAAAAATTTATATTTGTTTCATTTACGTGACGTGATGAAAAAATAGAGTCCTGCAATCGATGACAAACATGCAGATTGATTTTGTGTCAGTTATTAATTTGTCACATGTATAGAGAGACACTTGCATTCATCAAATTTATTCTTGCATTAATTTGTCACATGTATAGAGACACTTGCATTCATCAAATTTATTCTTGCAAGCAACAGTTATTGCTTAAAAAGGTGTTTACATAAAAATCTGTAAGATATCTGCCTTTCAACAATTTTCAGATGAGAAAACTAGTATTCCGTTAGTTTGACTTCATTGCATAAACAGTATTCTCTTCACCCTAAAATATGACCAATATAATTGTTCTACATTATGATAATTATTAGTTTACCTTCATAAATTAAAACAACTTGATAACATTGAGTTCTTTGACAAATGAATGCTGTATTCAGTTGGATAAACGATTCTGCCAACAATATTATTTTAACAGTCTTTTAAACCTTTCAAACACTAACATTACTTTTTGGTTGCTATGGCAACCAATGTAAATTTATAATTATTTATCATTTTCAGCATGATTAGTATTTGTTCCTTAACAATGAACTATATAAGTGAATATAATTATATTTTATATGGAGAAAATTTTTTCATAATAACTACATCAATATTGCATCATCTAAATATTGTAACATACTGAAATGTAGAGACATGTTTGGAAGTAAAGTTTTAATTATCTAGCATAGGCCTAAAAGTAATGAACTGAGGATATGTGATATGTAGAAAAAAATTAACTGTCCATGTACACATTCAGAATATCTATATTTGATGGAAAAGTATACACTATATTCAATTTTCTGGTGGGTCAAAAATTACTTTTCCGCCCATTTTCTCATTTGGTTGCTATGGTAACCATGAACACACATCATTTTCACCGACATTTTTTGTGTTTGCAATCTGCATGCTTATATGCATCACTTTGTACAATTTCACAGCTATCTGATTTTAAATAATAGTTCTGAGCTGTTATATAGATTTGGCCCAAAAAGTCTGTATTGTTCTGAAACAATTCAGCATGCACAGATGGTGCAGTTAGAAACAAATCAGCACTGGTTTCAAGGTCAAGCAAAACAATACAGCACTATCAGGGTTAATTATTAATTGCGAAGAACAGAAAAACTCAAACACAAACTCATCTAGCAACAACAAAAATACCTCTGAACTGTCAAGGTATTATTTTATGACTGAATTAGAAAACAGTGATATTAAGTATTAAACCTCACTAAAACGTCATTTCGATACGTTCTATACAAACAGAATTTACTGGAAAAAATATTGAATCCCGTGAAAATAATCATTACAATAAAATGTAATGAAACAAAAATAAAATAAAAAAGAATTTTAAAACTAACACACAAGCAATTTAATTACATATACGTAACAATATCATGCCTTATGCACTTTTCCCTTTATGTACTTTTACCAAGAAATGACCAACATATGAGAAATAAAGCAATATATACACTGGTTTCTTGATTTGTGGAGGCGTGTGAAACTGACTGGATTAAATTTTTGGAGAAAGCCCTGTTATTAGTTGATTTTAGACAGAGTCAGTACTGAAAAGTAAGAAGCTACCATATAAATAATAATGATAATAATAATAAATCATTCTATGTTGATGTGAGAGAGAGAGAGAGAGAGTATCTCAGATTACCCCCATGACCCATTCTGACAATTAGGACCCTGTCTATCGTATTATATAGTATGATAGACAGGGTCCTATGTCAGAACGGGTTATGGGGGTAATCTGAGTTATTTTTGTCACCCTGTATGATTTTTTCCTTCAGATTATTGTTTTTTTTCTCAACATCAAGCTCACATTGAGCACCTGTAGGGCAGTCTAGCTTTTAAACATCAGCATTGATTCTTAAATCTGAACTTGGAATACTTTTTTTTAATGGGTATCCTGTTGTTTATTTTATCATCTGGGTTATTATTAACGGGCGGGTACCTCTGGATGAAAGTTTGTTTTTCCTTTTTCATTACCTTTAACAAGCTGCAGCTCACATTCACATTAGTGAGGAAACTGCTTGAGCATTCAGTTAACTGTTTGCTTCCCGTATAAAAATCTAACCCTGTTATGCGTGCCTCCCATATGATGTTCACGATGTCACAATCTGGTTCCCCATACAAAACGCCCATAAACTGTTAAGGCAACGTCATCATGAGGAAATTATATTCTTGCATTGCTGGAAGAGTCTCAAAATAAGCTATTCATTTCCACCGCAAGTTAGCATTTGTTATTATTGCCAGATTTCCGCAAATATTATTTGTCAACATTACATGATCAAAATAAGTTTCGAAGCACAAGTTGCTATGTTTTAAACTTAAAACATCAATATGCAAACACCAATATGTATTTAATGAGCATACTTGATGAAACCAGTCTAAAAAATATTTTAGTGAAAATTTTTACGGCTGTGCTTGCATCATACTTTTCGTAATACCAGTCTGAAGCCACAAATGAATTGGTTAACCGGCAGATAGGTAATAATGGCGGACATCACAGCACCTAGGCAGTACCTCTTCATTAGATTGGCTGTATTTGTAATTCATTGGGCATATACATCAAGGATAATAATGAATTTATAAGAAATATAAAATAAACCTTCTGTGATTGAATATTTAGCTATTTAAAAAAAATTACGGTTTGAAATGTATTGGACAACACAAAGTTGGAGAAGTTGGAGAATTCAATGTGCTATATAAGGTCAAGGTTGTTTTCTTATATCACTTATTTTGTGATAATAAATTAAAGCAAATCATTTCTAACCAATCAGCAACAATATTACAAGTACATGCTAATTATTAATACCTATAATTTGCAATAATTTTTTGTAATGATATTACAACATGTGTAGTCATATTAAAAAAAAATCTGTTTCTAAAAATAGATGCACCCACATGGCATGTATGGCACCATTTCACTCTTGGTCGTAGTGTGATTCATTGGAAATGGGGATCTATTTCATTCAGAGTAATAACTCTGGAGTAATCAAAGTATCAAAGTAAACCACTTTGCATCAAAGTGGTTTCATGCCCAGATGGCTGACTCCATAATAACCAGTTTTTAGTACAGCCTGTTTTATCAGCTGTTTTGAACAAATTTGCTGGGTATCTGGAAATTTTGTGCACTATTTAAAATGATAAAAGAATCTGAAAATATTGTGTCCAAGGTTTATCATGGCACCATGCAAATACTGTGGACAAAGTTCATTATTTACTTTGAACTTTAATATAAATTTGTTGTGGGATTACCTGTGGTCAGATTTCAGCCATTCCAATTCAAAGAACAGAATTATGTATAGATTCTCAAACAATAAATTTAGGACAATTTTTGCTATCCTGTTTTGAAAATTGTGCATCTATTCAACATTACTGTCAGTTGTATTTCCTCAAACTCTGCAATGACAAGTTCATAAGAAGAAGAATGAACACACTGTAAAATAACTTCCAAAAGCTGAGTGGTAGATAACTTTATATTTTCTATGTGTAAGACAATTTTTTCAGCTTACTACAGAACAAACCTGACACACTTATTAAGTCTAGATTCTCACTAACAAGTCTTCAAACTCCTTAAACCAGGTTTATTTTAACATTTTCAAGTAGATTATCTTTTACATACAACTCCTGATTTTGGATTTCTGTTCTCTGATACTCTTTCCCTCTTTCCAAGCAACACTGAGGGCAGAGTTTTCATATCTAAAGATAGTTATTCTTCCAAGGGTCAAGATCAACAGCTTTTACTTTATCATCCCATGCAATGCAGTTTCATTGGAAGTCATTATTATGTTTCTGTGCTAAAACCATTTCTTCTTCAGTGGCAGAGACACTAGCACTAGACCTTTAGATGCCAAAATTAATAGGGCTTCTTCTCTGCCAAAGTACAGACTAAGCAAATTAATACACAAGGCAACTGATAGAAAAAAAAAACACAGTAAATATTTTTGCAGTAAAAGGTTTTATCAAAATGATATTATTATACATACTGAATCAATTTCCAGTGGTTCCTTTGCCCTTCCCAGACTATCCAATTTTTTGACAATTGCTTTTTTAGCGTTCTGAATATGATCTTGTGTGTCTGACAAAAGATGAATCATCAATTGAGCAGGCCTCTTTGCTGGTAAATTACTGAATGTCCATCTGAATGAAGGTGTGGACAATCCAATCATCATCTCTGGAATAGCAAGTACAGTTACGAGTTAAACTACAAAGAATATCTCTCTAAAAATTAAATCCTATGGATCTTTATCCATTGCTGGTTTGAATTAATGCATCTCACGAGGGTGGTTGCAAAAGTTAAAATGGGTCGTAATCCCCCCACCCAATCCTATAATGCATGCTTGATGAAGGAAATAATAAAGACTTCCACTGACACAATCACCTTAACTCATTCCCTACACTGGAGTTAAACTCTGTGTACTTTACCTACATAACAGTATGGCACACAATTTTATGAAACCCCATCCTATGCAGTGGGAGGTGGGTGGAGATTATAAGAGTGGACAGGTTTAAGAAGAAAACCTCTACCATCACTCCACATGTACTGATAGAGTTGCCACAGCATCTCAGAGAGAATAGCTCTGCACACCACACTTTCTGATATCTAATGGCCACTGCAGGTTGTATGTGGTTTTGATAATATGGGTGTGGTTTATTGTTTAACTCATTAACCCCTGGAGGTTTTTGTCGTTTTTGCCTGAAATGTGAGTAGGAAACACATTTTGGGGGCTACTTCTGAATACATCCTAATATATCAACTTCCAAGAGATTTCTGGTCAACCTAATTCCTAGTTGTGTTAGAAACATTGTTTTTCAGTGGCTATTTTGCTTGTGCATGAGCAGAAGAGAAAAAGAGTTCTTTTTTTTAATGGACCCATAATTTCTACATCGAGACTACTCTTTGTTCCAAATGACCATTTTATCCTACTTTTTGCAAAGGTTTGCCTGTCTGTGGGCGGTTCAGACCAGTCTGCCTTAGATATGAGGCCAAAAAGTCTAAAATCCGGACACAAAATCGGATTCTGACCACAGGCAAATTTTTGGTGGAAAAAAATAGGGTCCAAAAAATTATGTTTTTCCCTCTGTATTTTGAGGTGCAACTAGAACATCCAGATTATCTGGTATCATTGCAGCGCTACATCTGTCTACCTTTCTATAATACCACCCACTTTAGTGTATCATACATGACCTTGACGCTACAGAGCTCAGAAGTAGGCTACTACCTCCTGACATGTAAACGAGGCACCAGGGGTTAATGAGTTGAGACCTCTTCAAGACTGCTCTAAAGTGGTTCAGGGAGAAAGAGATTTATCCACAGTGTTATCTCTTTTTGGAGCAATTTGCTTACCTTTTATATTGAAAAAATGTGATTATTCATTTAATTATGAACATTTCCAACATGTTCAAACTAAAACAATGTATGATGCATAATGCCAAATCAAATTTTAGATAATATTAACATAATGACAATGCCTTGCAAACTGTATTAATACTACATTTTTTGTGCAATGAATCTAATTATTCTTTTTTCAATACTATTTTATTGGAATCTACAGATGCATTCAAGTCTTTATTTCTGTTGCAGTTAATGCAATATGCTTTTTAAATGATCATATGAAGTCAGTGATGTACTCCCAGCAGTGAGAAGAAAGATAAACATAAAAAAATTATAACAGAATGAAGTGAAACAAAAATTGGCTAAGTCATGATGGTTAACTCAAGCATCAGTTCTCATTAACAGAATGTAAAATTTTCTTCTGATATCCCAACATTTTAGAGGGGTAATTGACACTTGAAACAGAATGGTTCTGGCAGTTGCTGCATTAACTTGCAAAAGCAAAAATTATTGCTTTAAAAAAAGCACTATTAAGATTTTGTATCTTTATTTTAATTTAAACTGTACAATTTTGTACTATCAAAGTGTATGTTTAAAATTTAAAAAAAATAAATCACAAATGATCATAAAAGTCATCCTAGATACATGTACGTTGACATAAAACTTTTTGAAGATAAATGCTCATGTGGAAGCTAATAACCAAGCACAACAGAAGTCATCAACATGGATTGATTTCATCACTACTGTTGTTTTAATTTCATATGTGAACTGAGAACCTAAAAGTACATCAGCATATATTCTGCAGATTTAATTTCTTTGAGATCATATTCACAATAAATAATGTACTAGGTACATGGGGATATTTGAATCATATGTATTCCACTGTTTGATTTTTGTAAAAGTAAAATAATTCAGCTCCCTTTCTTAAGAACTACCTTGTATCAAAATTAATTACTGCCTGTAACAATTTACCAAGTGAAACATTAAGTCCTCTACACAAAATCACAAACTTACTTGAACCAGGATAAACATTTGTTGTATGTAAATACTGTACATCAATTATATACTTTATTTATATCATCAAATAAACTTCAGCAACAGATGAAACTGATGTTTTATTTTTTTCCCCATGTTATTCTATTGCACACTTATCATGCATATTGATATGAAGCCATCTGAAGCATTATTAGATCATTAATTGTTTTTAATACAGTTCCTCCCCCCACTCTCTCTCTCTCTCACAATAAATATTTGGAATCCAAAATCATTATTGTGCACTGCACATTAGAATTTTCTTTTGACATGCTTTGGTGAATTTTTTTTTCAACATGCTTTGATCACAGCTTAAGTAATCCCTGTCTAGCTTTCTTTAATTAGTGGCCTCATCATTCACATGAAGTCCTGCCATGAAAGTTAATTGTGATTCTGCTTATCTTAGTTTTGAAAAATTTTTCATCAAGTTGAGTTTCAAAACTAAAGCTAAATGCTTATTAATGTTAACCAAATTTTCTTTTTGGATGCTTGAGAAGTTTACATTTTTTGGCAATCTTCAGAATTAAAATATTAAAAATCAATCTATGCAAATACAAACAGAAACATGGAAAAGTTCTAAGTAGTAGCATCATTGAGGAAAAAGAAAGAAAGAAATTTTCCGAAGAGTGGGCAGAAACTCATGATCTCATGCTCTTAAGTCAAGTGTGTGTGTGTGTGTGTTTGTGTGTGTGTGTCATACACCTTATCCACTTCGCAAACTGTAACTGTAGCTGTGAAGCAATATACCACATACAGAAACATGTCAAACACTATTTGTAAAAAAAAAGTTTACATTGTTTTGTCTTATTAGCCAAATGCTGCCACTGTCACAAACAGGAAGCTGCATACTCTAATATCTGCATCAAAATAATCAGAAGAAATAGATTAACATTACATATAAGGTTACTGACTTATTTTCATATGATTTACTATTCTTCTATGATGAGATGTTGTTGTTGTTGTTGTTGTTGTTGTTATGGGGCTTAACGCCATTTTTCAGCACAAGATAGGCTATACATGGTGGCCAGTATTAATGGTGGAGGAAGAACCCGGAAAGAACCACCGACCCACGAGAAGCTACCGGCAAGCTTTCTCACATAACCACATTGGCCGAGCCCGAGACTCGAACCCACGCAGACAGAGGTGCTTCTATGATGAGATAAAAATGCTATTTAGGATACATGTGTAGACAATATATATACATCCAGAATGCCCTAAATAAGTTGGAAATTCAAATCTGAGTATCTGAGATTTGACAATTTTGCACATTATTATTCATTTCAGCAGTAAGTTGAGATCGGATTTAACTAGATATAACCAACATCTGTTGTTAATGGCTGGACATTAATTGGGGCTGTTAAGTACAATGTGCCAAATTCAAATGCTGAAATGCTGACATCACCTTTTGATGCTAATTCTTGTCAATATTTATAAATGTGTTGACAATGGTGACTGCCTTGATTGCTGTAAACATCTGCTGAAGAAAATTCTTGAGGGAGAGCCCATTTATTTTTCAATGAGGTGAGGGTGGTGGTAAATGCCTGAAAACAAATGCCTTGATCTGATTTGAAGTATAAAAAAAAAGACATTATTCAATTCCTTAGTTTTCTTTAACCAAATTTATCTTATGAGGAAAGGACTAAAAAATATCTCAGTCAGAAAGAACATTCTAGCCCATAATAAACTGGTCTGTCTGTTACAGTACTCATGCAGTCAAAATTAAATTAGTTCCAAATTGTATATATTCACCATAGTGACTGCCATTACTGCACAAAGACTAGGCACACAGTTCGCATTTCAGTTAAATTCAGTGCTTTGTGTTGTTTGGTTTTATTTTATACTGAAGTGGTTGCCAATTTGGAACTGAATTATATATATTGCAAAGCATTACTTTTCCTTTGGAACAATAGTATAAATTTATGCTCTTCGAAAAGAAGCTCAACAAGGTATCTTTTCCAGTAGCTAGACCCCAGCTGGGGAGTCTATTCCTTCCTCCAAAGTGGCAATTGGAGGTTGACCTTAGACGACTTCCAAAATTGGAATATCTTCCTTCTTTGAATTGGACTGAGACTGAAGGGCATAAGAGCTAATCACAGGAGGAAACTGCAATAATAACAGTAAGTATTACAATAAAATAATTACTTTTATCAACCAAAAAACTATATTTTAATAATGTTAATACATTACCTACTATTACAGCGCAGCTGAATTTGCCAGCCCAGTGAGAGGCTGATAGCCTAAGATAAACTGTCACATGAACTTAATTATTTTCTGATAAATGTTCTACTGCTAGTTGGGTGATGGCTTGATAACTTGTTTGGCTGACAAAATTGGACCAAAACATAAATATCCTCACTCTCATGCAACTTGTATAAAAGTAAAATGACAAGAAAGTGGAGTGAGAATCCTAGAAAACAGTTTTCATGATATTATCAAAGAGGTTTGCTTCAAAATGACCAATATGCAGAAATAGACCTGACCTCATGGCCTTTCATTTTTATAAGAGATAGAGACTTATGAGCTCTTTTAACAGTCCTAACAATCCACCTAAAGATGGTAGCTGCCAAAATACTGGAAGTAACTTTCAAAGGAAGATAAAGACTTATATGAACCTTTCATTTTCCAACTGATTCTGAGCTACAGTGACTGGGTGGGACATGTCTGCTGCATGATGCCCATGTGCTAGACATCACTATAAACTGCCACACTGCAGACATCATAGCGATCTGACTGTAAAATTGTTAAAGCTACGTTAAAAATCCAAATCACACACACACTCACACACACAGCTACATAGAACTTTCGATCTCTAACTAAGCAAAGTAATTTATCTTGGTCATTCCCAGCAACAGATATGACTGAGACTGGGAATTCCAATAGCAACAGGTGCTACCAAAGGTAACTGATCATGGTCTGAGAAACCCTAGTTGGCAAAGAAGCAAGAATGAGTTATAATTACCACTGAAAATTAAACAAAACTTTTGTACTGACAAAGCAAGCATTTAACTTACTCCTTCTCCTTGCCAATACTGTTTGAAGGGTAATATTCTTGAAGGAAGCTTCATTCAGTGGTTCAAAAGATTTAGATAATAGCCGAACACTACACAAAAGGTTACATCTTGACATTAACAAGTGAGAACTGGCTTCTGGAGCTGAATGTACCTACCAGTTCCATATCAATCTCAGGTGCATCAGGGAACTGCTCAATAGCCCTTGTAGGTGAATAGTGCTTATCTGGCAGCCCTGCTAAATAAAACTGGACCTTGGCATATACCGGTACATTGTCTGATATAACCCAGGCATGAAGGTGGAAGCTTGAAAAGTGCTCTAGTACATACAGTGCTCCCATACTCAGTGATACTGTGACATATCTATTTTTAAACTGATCAGAACAGGGAGTTGTGGACCATCCTTTGCTCTCCAGATAATGTCTTTGCATCCAAAGGAGCAACCCAATTATGGCTTTTGGTGTGACCCTGCAAAACTTTGTAAGTGTCTAAGGAGACTTCCCTCCTGAGGTGAAAATGTTCCATAGAAAATGCAATAAGCATCAAAAGTTAATATTTCAGTGTTATGGCCATGACTTCATAGTATCCCTGCAAGGTTGTTGAACACTAAGATTCCTACTCCAATGGATTGAAAGTGGCAACCATCCACTGCAGGGGTTGAAGAGAAACATTGAAAAGGACGGGTATCAACTCAATCACTCCTCACATACTCAGGTTCTCAAAACTTTAAGTCCATTCCCCAGGAATTGAATGAAAACAGAGAAAATTGGTTTATCAAACTGACCCCTTCCTCTAGACTGGTAGTCAAAAAATCACCACCAGGTCTGAAGACTTGTGTTTGATGCCTGGTTTATGTTGACTAGTGCCTGATGCTTCATGGTAAGTGACCACCACTCAGTACTCTGTGAGTGGTGAACCAAGATTGATAATGTAAGATTGGCATTGATTGGTGCTGTTGCCTCCAGTTGAATGCCCAGTAACGTGTCTGGTGTCCAAAGCCCTATGCCCTGTACCCAGCACCCCTGTGACTAGTAACAGACCTTCTATGACTGTCACTAGACCCATATCCAGGTGATTGGTAACTGGTGTTCGGTACATGGTACCTTGAGTGGCAAACTTTTTATGTTCACTGTCATCTGACATACTATATACTGCCTGGTGATTAATAACCAGGCAATGACTAGTGAGATGATGTGGATCTTATTGGAGCATCTATATTGACGAAATACTGACTCCAACAAATGAGATTTTGCTTTAATTTGAGGTCTATTAGTGTGATACAACACTTCACTTACATGAGGAATATTTCTCCCCCAGAAATTTCTGCTCAGTGGAAGTGTGTGTCTTTTCAACTCCTGTCTCAGTGAAACAGGTGCCATCCAAACATCGGGAAGTGTCATAGCCCCATATTGGCATTGAAGGTCTTTGTAAGAAGTGGGACTATTCTCCCTGGTCCTACAGGCCTGGCAACCTTTTTCCAAGTCCCAAACCTCACAAAGAACAAATAGGGCAAATGTCTGGGCATACACGTACCTTTTATGCACTTATCTGCCATCACTGTGAGACATTTTGAAGGCTGAAAAGAAAATACACAAGGACAATAATGAACTGGAACAACAAAATCATAGGAAATATTTACCGTAACACTGATTACAATTTGAGGGATGAGCCATTAAAAGTGCTGCTTTCAAACAAAAGACCTCAACATCAACAAAAATGGAAACAAAAATGCAAGAATTGGGAGGAAATTTACAAATACAACATAACAAAGATACAACTGGTAGTAGAAATGCCAAAATAATGTGATGAAGTGTCAAGTCCAAAGAAATGAAGAAAGATATACTGTTTGTCAGAAGTGGACTAAGGTATAAAACTGGAATCATACTGTTTCCTATTCAAGACCTCCAATTACCAAATGGAGGAAAGAATAATGTTCTTGGACTAGATACTAGCACCTGGAAAAGAATAAGCAGTGTAATAGTAGCAGGTAATGTATTACTGCTATTGGCATATGATTTTTTAATAGTGTGAAACACATGATTTATTTGATGGAAAATGAGAAGAATCAGTCAAATGAGGAATCCCTTTGGCACCAAACCTGATCAGGCTGTCACAAAAGATACACAGCCTTTTCTAGGACATCCACTTCCCAAAAGAAGTCTTTCAGAGCCACATAAAACAAAGTCACCTGCATTAAAATTTGCACATTTTTCATACAAGTTAAGAACAGAATCACCAAAGTGGGCACATAATAAAGTTAAATCAAATGTTTCAGACAGATTGTTGCTGGGATAAATGATTTCAACTCACAATGTCTGAAGAGACCTTTGTACCTTTGCAAGACAAACTGCTGTAAAACATGATGGCAGCTGCAACTTTGTCCTTTACCATTATGATGTATAAAAGAACTTGTTCATAAAAAGAGGTTCTGAATTAGTGAGCTATATCCAATCATTTTCAAAAGACGTTCTATCTCCATTTTTGTGCATGGTGTGAGGAGATAATGAATTAAATTCATCCACATTTCAAGAAATATTCAAACTTAATTTGACAAAGCATTTTGTAAAGTCTGAACTAGATTAAGGTTTCATGCCTGCTTTTTGTGTGACATGGACATTATTACAAACATGCAATTTCTGTAAATATTTTGCTCCCATCATCTGTGGTGACTTAGCTGGAGATACGTTGTGGTAAATCCACTTGTAACTGGCAAGACTTGTTTGGATCAAAAACTTGATCCTACTGAAAATGAAATTCCTTATTTATAAACCCTTGTGCAGTTGCTAGAGCAAACACAAACAGAGCTATTGAGAATGAAGTTGATCAGAAACTATTCCTTTGGCTGACACATGTATTGGTCAAACTTTTGAAGAGGTCACTTTTGGTCCTGTTTCTGATCAATCAAATGGTAATGATCACTGTGATCCTCTTTTAACTACTCTTTCTCTTATATCTAATCAGGGTGAAAAACTACAATCAACTGTCGTCGAAGAGGAATAAAATCCCTTGCTATTTTTTGAAAAATAGGTCCTTATGAGAAAATGGAGACCACCTGAGATACTCATTGATGAAGACTGGTCAATGAGCTTTCTAATTGTTGTACCTAAGTCATATAGACAGAAAATTCTTACTTTGGCCCATGAAACTCCCTTGGCTGGTCATTTAATCACCAGTAAAACCAAATCATAAGATCTTACATCATATTTATTGGCCAAAAATTAAAAGTGATGTTTCTATAAATCACATGGGTAATGTATGCACTTTTACTCATTTTTTAAATTAAATATAAATTGTTCTTGTAAAATTTAACACTAATTTTCTTTAACCAAAGTCTATTCAATCCTGATTATTGAATGCTCTGCACCTTAACTGTCACCAAGAAACTTTCAGACAAAAATGATCTATCACTCTGGACTTTTACAATGGCGGCCATGTTCTAAACTTGGGTCAAAATAAGAGCGCATAAAGTGGAATTGTCACAACCAAGGGTAGTATGAACTTTTTTTTATCAATATGCATAGCTTTCATTATGACATCACAGCACATGACATTTAATCCGGATTGTACTGGATCACACTTTTAGGTTCATTTCATCCAAAAATGTCTATATACTTTAACATTGAATTTTGCCATATGCACCTCTCAGGGTATCTAAAGAAATATGGATGTATATGAATCCAAATGAA
The DNA here is from genome assembly GCA_016617855.1 of Megalonaias nervosa. Taxonomy (NCBI): domain Eukaryota; kingdom Metazoa; phylum Mollusca; class Bivalvia; order Unionida; family Unionidae; genus Megalonaias; species Megalonaias nervosa. Next base: position 16,600 of record JAECUM010055980.1, on the reverse strand, counting down.
GTGAATACTTGCCACTTAAAGGTATGTAGAAGCCAGGGGGTGTTGGAAAGATTTCATCAGACTTTAAAAAATATGATAAGGTCCTATTGCTTTGATACCATAAAAGATTGGGACCAAGCTATTCTCTTTTGTTTTTGTTTGCTGTTAAAGAGTCAGTTCAGGAGTCCCTTGCATTTTGTCCTTTTGAACTAGTTTTTGGATATAATGTTCATGAACCATCGAAGTTGCTGAAAGAAAAACTTCTTTTAACAGTGGAATCAGAGATTAATTTACTTGATTATGCCCTGATTTTAAGTACAAACTTTCGAAAGCTTGTGAAATGGCAAGAAATAATCTCCAGTCTACCCAATCACAAATGAAATTAAGGTATGACAAAACTACTAAGAAAGAACTTGTCAACCTGGCAATAAAGTTCTGGCTCTCTTGCCCATATACCTCAAAGTCCTCTTCAGGCTATGCATTATGGTCCCTATACAGTTAGAAAGAAAGTGACTGACTTAAATTATATCATCAACACTCCCAGGAGGCAGAAACTGAACCAACTCTGCCATATCAATATGTTAAAGGAATATGAAAATCGAGATAGGTTTGTAAATCATTCAATAAATTTAGTTGTTCCTTTCCCACACATTGACAATTTAAATAATGATGTTCAACCGGACTGTAGTAACTTTGGTTCAACTAGTCTTCAAAATTTTGAAATATTAAAGAATCTGTAAAAAAATTTCACATTTACAGCCACAGGAAAAGAATGAGTTAAAGCAGCTAATATGTGAATATGAGCACTTGTTCCCAGATGTTCCAACTTGAACAAGCAAAATCTAACATGATGTTGAAATTTTTTATTCTAATCCAGCAAAACAACACCCTTACAGGATGAATCCTCTCTAGCAGAAATGTTCGAAAAAGGAAGTTGAATATTAGTTGGAGAATGACTTTTTTGGTCCAACAAAAGTAAATGGAATTCGCCGTGTATTCTTGTGTAAAAACCAGATAATTCTTTCTGTATGTGTACTGACTACAGAAAAGTGACTAATTTCCAATTCCAAGAATTGATGACAGTACTGATAGAAATAGAAATGCAAAATATGTCACCAAGTTTGACCTGTTAAAAGATTCCGGCAGATTCCACTTACGGATAGAGCAAAAAAATTTAGGCGTTTGCAACTCTAGATGGACTCTATCAATACAAAGTGATGCCATTTGGTATGAAAAATTCTCCCTCTACATTCCAGCAATGAATGAACATGGTAGTATCTGGTACACTGATGGCTGTGATGCACACATTGACAACATCATTATTTACAGCGATTCCTGGAAGGATCACTTGGAAACTATCCAGAAATTCTTTGTTCGCTTTAGTGAGGCAAAATCTGAAAATTAATAAGTAAAAGTGAATTTTGCCAAACTTTAAGACATATTTTGGGACAAGTCAGGCCTGTAATACAGCTAAGGTTAAAGCTGTCTCTGAATTCCAAGTGCTTATCAGTAAAAAGCAACTAATATGGAATGAAGAATTTCTGTTTACTTCTCTCTTATATAAAAACCTAAGTCACAATATCAGAGGACCAGAATGGAGGGTCAAAAGGTAGTTTCTAGAACATACTACCAGTAAGCTGTAAATAAGGTCAGGTCTTTCGCAGAAAATTTAGTAAAGAACATGGCAAACAGCAGGTACAACAGAATTCCCATGGGGAATACCACTGTCCTAAATTCAAACTCAACATGTTTGCCTACTAATAATAATAATCTTAATATATAAATAAAAATCATAGACAAGTATATTAGCTATGTAATCTGCTGTTTACACAACACCCACCCATAAAAAAACATGTGAGTACACCTCTCCCTCGATAACTTGTGCACGTGTCCATATACAAATACCACAAAAATCAGCGATGGCATGAGTTAATGAGGAAAGTAAAAAAATAAAAGTTCTGCCATCCCAGCTGGACATTGAGAAAACCAAAAGGACGGAGGATCAACTGGGCTGTTTTAAGCCATTAAATGGCTGAATACTCATTACAATGAGAATACTTGTCAATAAAGCACTTTTTCTAATGAAGTTGTTTGTTATTCTCTATACATCACATTATTATTACATTTATTTTCATGATGCCAAACATCTGTAAGATCATTAACTTTATTCCAACTGGTTTCAAACAACATTCATGTGTATGTGAGAACATTTGTGTATTACATCACTGCTTTTTGTTGTTGTTGATTAGTTTGGTTTTCTGCTTCATATGCTATACTGGAGTGCAAAGAAGGGATTCAAAGAAGCAGGAAGCCATGCTAACTGTTGATACACAACCCAACAAGATTCCTTTTTCAAAAACTAGCAACATTTATTTCATGCAACAATTGTCAAGATAAAAACTAAATTTTTTAATTTTTCAGTTAGTAAAATATTGATGCCTTGATTTCATTACAAGTAATAGTGAAATTTCTTCTCAACCTTGAGGATATTTCCAAGTGCAAATTCAGGATTTCTCAGAAACTCACTTCTTCACAATGATACATATCTACGAAAGAAAGCTCTTTATTTCACAAAGTGTTCATTTTGCTTGGTTGCCTTGCTTTCTTTGAACACATTTATGATTCAGTCAGTTAATTTAAGGTAGCCTATTTATGTAGCATGTCTTTTAACTTTTCTTTTATTCCACCTCCTTTATTTGATATAATGGATGCAATTAATATGTTAATGCAAAGGATGTCAGCTTTGAATTCAGTGCAACAATATAACAAATACTTCCAAAAGTCAGAAATCAAAACATGGTTGGTACTTAGGTTTTCAGAGAAATATCACAAACATGGCTGTTATGGTAGATCGACACATTTTACATTTGAATACAAGTGCGCACATTGCATTTATGATTATTACACTTAAACCAAACTAAAAGATAGAACTAAAACTACAAATTTCACTTGATACAAACTTATTTAATTGGTATTTATTTATCAAAGTACTACCTCCAGTAGGCGTGACATTTTTATCCATCAAAATTTCTTTGAATATTGTTATTTACAATGTACGAATTATGTTGTTTTTAAAGAAAATGTAACAAAATATATGACTTCTTATTAAAATTTGGCAATTTCATAATGTTAATTTAAATTTTTCAGGTCCTCTCTACCATTTTCGACATTAAAATGAGTGATATATCAGAGTTTTAGTTACCAATTTTTATTGTGATTTTCTTTAAGTTCAAAAATAGGGGTAAATTTTTCATAATTTTCTAGTATGAAAAAATGGGACCCATGCCTGATGTCACATTTTAAGTGAGACTGCGAATTATCAAGGCGCGAAGTATCAAGGAAGTGGTGTAGTCAAGTACCCTTCTACCTTCAATACTGACCAAGATCACACACACAATAATAATTAAATATACACAGTTGATAATCACTGACAAATGCCAAACCACAATAAATTTAAGTATGCACAACAATAATGTAATTGCTGTAAAATCAAATTCGGATATTGGCCACAGCTATGCCTCAAGAAATGTACATATTTAACCATGCATGAACTAACCTGTCATTTTTGTATAATGAGTTTCATCTATGTGGCCATATTGTTTTGGATTATTGTGAGTAAAATATGTTGAACCTTCTGAACCAGTATTGCCTGTTGGGCCAAATGCCAACCAAATTACATGCATAATCCTCTCACTGGAAACGAAGTGTGGTACCTCGTTATTGACTGTGGGTAAAATTGCAGCTCTGACAAACTGTTTAATATCAAGAAGTTCTTGTCAAGATCATTGTGGTTTTTATTTAATACCCACACACCCCAACCTACAAGTTAATACTGGAGTCTATTTGATTGCCACTTGGCCATGTTATATTTGTTCCATTTTGTCTGTGTGTACAGTCGAAAAGCTGGATTTTTTCATCGGCAGAAAAAGGGTGTTAAATGCTTGTTAAGCTTAAACGAATCCGATGCATCATCAATCATGATCAATATCAAGTGTAGCACAACATTCCAAGTACAATCCATGTCAAACACATTTCATTCTAAAATCACGCCTGGTCTATATTGCAGAAAACTCCAGGGTGAATGCTGGATTTTGGCACAAATTCTCAGGCACAGAAGGATATGTTTTCTCCACAAAGGCCAAATCCTGACATGTGTCATAAATTTTGGGCAAATACCCAATAATGCACAAAATACTAATTTGTTCAGTTCAATAAAGTTTGGCTGTTCCAACATTTTTCTGGTTGCGAAGCATTAAGCCAACCATGCTAACTGACAGGTTGTACAAAACATGCCTGGTAGAGTTATCTGCCTTTACAAGTGCCTTTGTCATTTGTCAACAACTGACATAACAATGGATACATGCTTCGTTCTTTTTCATGAAGCATACATCCATGTTCACAACAGTGTCTGCAAAACTGAACCCCACCAGTCTGACATCTTGGAGTCAGAAGGGTTGAGAGATGATATAGGTCTTTGTCCGCAGCCATTTCTAATTTCTACAACTGGCATAAATTGCTCTGAACAGCATTTAAAGGGTTGGCTGCTTAATTAAAAGTACCAAGGATATAATAAACAGAATAACAATGTATTACACATCAAATTTATCCTTCATTTTAAAACAAAACTCTACAAACAACAGACCACACAGTTGAAACTCAATCTGTACTTAGTACACTTACTACCTCTCCTTAATACAAAGTGAAGTATAATTACCTTAAGTATGCCCAGGACAACCGCTCTATTACAGCAGGTGCCATGTGATTTTATTGATCTTTAAAGTGTGCCTCTCAAGCAAGCATTTGGGTGAAAACGCAGATTTATACAGTCATGTGAGACCAAAGGCTTACAAAAACTAATGCATGCATATGATGCTACAGAACTCAAATGAAACATTTTTAATAATTCAATACATACAATAAATATGTTACATGCTGCAGAAAATAAAAAAATAAACTCACTTAAATTTTTTAAAACCTGTCCCATCTTGTTTAGATCACGGTTTATTCCATCTTTTATGTTTTCCATTTCTGCTTCAGAAGAAACCCCGATGCTAACAATCTGTAGATAGCGACTTTCACTTTGGAGAATGATGTCAGTTATACACTGAATCTGGACATAAGCAGTCATATGGCTGTCTGAAATTATCATGTAAATAGTAAGATACTGTTGCAAGCAGCATTAGGATTTATGACAGGCATCACATACATGTAGGCTGTCCTAATTACTTCTCTTATATGAAATCCATGTCTGTCTTTTGGTTTTTCCTTGTGAAATAAATGTATGGGGAAAATTTATTCCATGAAAATTCAGGTTTGTTCAAATTACTTGTATATCATTACAAAATTTGTATGATTTCTGTATATTTTTTAACTAATTACATATGCAAGAAACATTACATTTCTATGGCCTTTTTTGTAAGTAATTAATTAATATTCTTATCCATTTTAATACTATGCACATGTAAAAAATGTTGATCCAAATTACACATATTATGTATGTATGTATGTATGTATGTATGTATGTATGTATGTTGTTCTTGTTGTTGTTGTTGTAGGGCTTAACGTCATTTTTCAGCACATGATAGGCTATACATGGAGGCCAGTATTAATGGTGAAGGAAGAAACCAGGAAATCCCCGGAAAGAACCACTGACCTATGAGAAGCTACTGGCAAGCTTTCTCACATATCTACGGCTGTACAGTGCTAATAAGAAGTTCTAAAAAATGTAAATATAATGAATTGCAAAATAAATGCTTTAGAAAAACCATTTGTGAATAAACAGAAAACTTAACATAAAATACTGTCATATTTGGCCAAATTCTTTTGAGTAGTTTTTTAAACATATTGTCAGTCATGATAGCCAAATCTGTTTGCAGATTGGCATCATCTGTACAAAATATTTAAATCCTTATTGCTCAGATGCTTCTTGTCAAATTTAGTCAAATTCCATCTACACCTCTCCCTTAATAAATCGCGCACATTGGGGTCCAAAAACACAGACCGCACTATAAGCGAGGGCGCGAGTTACCGAGGGACCTCCAAAAAACCCGCTAGACATCCAGAAAACCTTGTGGTTGGGGGGAGGGGGAACTGGACTGTTCAATGGCTAAATCCTCATTTTATAATCAAGTCGAGAAAAATCGTCAATAAAGCGCTTTTTCTGATGAAGTTGTTTGTTATTACCTATATATCACATTTATTTTCAAAATGTCCAACATCTGAAAGATCGATAACATGATTGCAACGGGTTTCAACAACCAAACACAGTATGCGAAAACATTCGTGTATTATATCAAAACTTTTGTTTTGTTGATTAGTCTGGTTCCCGGAGTGTTGTGTAATAGTAACTAGGAGTCTGCAAAGCAGGGAACCAGACTAACTGATGATACACTACCAAACAAGATTCCTTTTTATCAAAAACACGTAACTTTTATTTCGTCAAACAATCGTCTACATCGAAACTCAATTTTTGTATTTTTCAATTAGTAAAATATTCATGCCGTGATTTCATTGCAAAAGTAATAGTGAAACTTCTTATCATGCTTGAGGATATCTCTACGTGCGAATTCAAGAATTCTCTGAAACTCGTTTTTCCCACAACGGTCCGTATCTGTGAAACAAAGCTCATTATTTTACGAAGTACTCATTTTGCTTGGCTGCCTTGCTATCTTTATTCACATTTATGACTGAGTAGGTAATTTTTAAAGTAGTTTAATTAGATATGTACACAATAAAATGTATCACAGTGTTTGATTGATCAACTGAAATGAGTTACCCGACATACGACCGGTGCCACTGGTTCTTAAGCATGTAGGATTTGTATGCCTTTTACCTTTTCTTTTCTTCAATTCCACCTGCTTTATTTGATTCAGAAGTCTTAATTACCATGATAATAGAAAAGGAGGCTCTTTTTTTTATTTAGTGCAACAATACAACAGATGCTTCCGTTAGTCCGATATCAAAACATGGTAGGCACTTAATTAGGTTCTCAGCAAAACGCCCGCGGACATAGCTGTTACAGTAGATTGACACATTTTACGTTTAATTACAAGAGGACACATTGCATTTATGATGATTACACTTAAAATGAACTAAAAGATAGAACTAGAACACAAATTTCAATTGATAAAATTTTTTATTTAATTGGTATTTATTTATTAAAGTACTGCCTCCACTTGGCATAAGTGACATTTTCATTGATCGAAATGTCCTTGAATATTGTTAATTGCGGTTTACTAAGAATGTTGTTTGAAAAGAAAATGTAATATATTATATGACTTCTTATTAAAAGTCGTTATTTCATAATGTTGATTAAATTTCCAGGTCCTATCTACCGTTTTCTACGATAAATCAAGCGATATATCAAGCTTCCGTTACCAATTTCGATTGCGATTTTCTTCACGTTCAACCAGTAGGGATAATTTTTTTTGCATTTTCCGGTTTAAAAATTGGGATCCACGCCTGACCCCTCATTATAAGCGGGTTCGCGAGTTATAAGGGCACGAGTTATCGAGGGAGTGGTGTATTTAATGGATTTTGTATATTTAGTAATAGTTGTTTTAACTGTAATCTTGGGATGAAAGAAATCATTGATTTAAGCTAGGCAGCAAATTCGTTTGGAGTTTTGGTCAGTCCTACAAGAGCCAGTGCAGCCATGATCTTTACCATACCAAACTGTTGTTAAAATTAATTATGCCAAAAGCCAATCAGAATTGATTTCACTGAATAATTTACGCTATGGAAGACCAATCAAGAAGGACTTCACTGAATAATTAGTCTAATTAGTTGATGTATTCATGCGGTCAACACACTGTGCTTATACTTGTGGCTACTATGAGATCATTACTAACCAATCAAACTTGAAATAAGATATAACTAATTGATAATTATGTACATGATGTCATTAATAGCCAATCAAAAAAATTGGGGTGAGGAAATATTTTGACCCTGGAGCATTAGACATTGTTTGGATTCATGATCAGTCAGTCAAGACACACATGTATGTGCTCATTTAACCTGCAGTGATTCTGTTCTTTTCTCAAATTTTTTTTTTTTAAATTACTGCTGCAGACTCTCTAGTTATTAATTTCTATGGTTTTCATTCCAGTTTATTCTTAAGGCATTTCCCTAGTGACAGATAACAAGTTTACTCATCTTGGGGGCTCCCACTTGCAATTTTCTTTTCTCAAAATATCAAATTCATTTGGCCTCTGTTTTACCCCCAATTCAAAATACTCTTTCACCTAGTGTTGTTCCGATCAGTTGGTTGCGCAAACCAATAAGATAATTGATTGTGAAACTCCATAATTGATTGTGTGTAAAGGAAGACTACTTATTGTTAGCTGCAAGCAAAACACGAAGGTTAGTAAAACTCCAGTGTAAACGGTGAGCTAAATAGGGCTTCCAATTGACTGAAGTTGATCTGAATTATTTATTCACAACTTAAAATATAAAACCGTACCATATTCTGTGCAAACTTTCATAACTAAAAACATATAGTCATGACTACATGATTAAGCTTTTAAATTGTTGAGTTAATAAATGTAAACATATTTTGATTTGTTTCAGTTTAAATGTAAAATCCTTTGTAGTATATATAAATAATGACAAACAAGAAAACCTTGTCCTTCTATACTTTAAATGTTAGATGTAACGATCTGGGGCATTGCAACAGTATTTCAGTTACATAAGACTGATCAGCCATAAAAAAGTTGCTTTCATTTAACAAAGTTGTAGAACAAAAATAACACAACACAATAAAAAAAAATGTAATATTTTTATCAGGTTAAAGTATGCATGTCATTAAGAGAGATTACTCTGGTACATTTATTAACATTTTGAACGCTTGAGCAAAGATATAACTGTATAACAAACAAAAATTAAAATTTTCTCTTAGTAACCAATTATAATCGATTATCAGTTGGTTAAGTGGAACCAATTATCGATTATGAAATCCTGATTGATTCCCAACATTACTTTCACCTACTAATTTAGTAACTAAAACATGCATTGATTTCACTTTAGTTTCAAACTCTTCATAATTGGTGATCATCCTTGTTGTTCATCCTATAGGAGGGGCCCCGAGTGGCCGAGTGGTCTAAAGCGCTCTCCGTTACGGATCACTGCCAGTCTCGGGCTCGGCCAATGTGGTTATGTGAGAAAGCTTGCTGGTAGCTTCTCGTGGGTAGGTGGTTCTTTCCGGGTTCTCCTGGGTTCTTCCTCCACCCTTAATACTGGCCGCCATGTATAGCCTATCTTGTGCTGAAAAATGGCTTTAAACCATTTTAACAACAACAACAACATCCTATAGGATCAGCCCAGATCTAGAGTACGGATTCTGCTTGGATCACCATAGTACAGACTGCAAGATCAAACCAGGTCAGTAGAATAAAAGGTATAGTAAGGCTAGGATCAACTACCTGAGGCAGCTTCTGGAAGCAGCTCAGCTCTAAAGAAGGAATTACACTGGCATCTTGGGATCGCCTCAGATCATGAGAGTGGGAGCAGCCCAGCTCTTAAGCTGGGATTATAAATAGAAGGGATCACACCAGAACAGACCATGGGATCACCCTAGGTCATTAGAAGGGGAGCAGTGCAGCTCTTAAGTATACTAAGAGCACCCTAGTACAGGTCAAGGGATCATCCCAAGTCAGTGGAATATCAGATTAAGGGGTATAATAAGGCTGGGATCAATCGACCTTTAGTGAATTTCTTTTTTTCTTCAAATTAGTAGCCCCCAGAGAGGAGCCAAACTATAAAGTAAGGACTAGGATGCCTGTGTGTCATGATGTTTAGAAGTGAAATGAAAAAGAACATAAAAAGCTGACTAGTTTTGCATTTACTGTACGCTTCTTCAGGTACAAATTGTTTTAAAAGGAAATGGATGACGTCTTTATATTTAAAATAACAATTACGTCATTGACATAACATCATAAATGATATGCATCATAATAACAATTTTATATGTAAAAGATACACAAGTCTCTAATAAAAATTGAAGAAAGTGAAATAATGACGTAGAGACAGTCATACATACAATCATATATTTATAATTGATATACAGCAAATCAATTCTTTTATTAAAATTTTATACAATTTTATATAGTGCCTTGGTATTAAGGCCATTGGGATACAAAGTATCTAACCTGTAAATCTAGTAACTGTTTTTAATCAGTCTATTCATGTCCCCATGCACAATATCTATTGGCAAGAAAGAAATATCATATAAAAAGTGATTAGTGGTATTAAAATATATTGAAACATTAGAGGAGATCTGAGGATCCACACAATTTTTTATATGAAAGCGACAATTATTCATTCCCTTAGAAACTTATTGGATGTTACATTTTTTACAGGTTATCAAATAAATCACAACAATTGATACACAGTGAGTGTCATAGCATTGAGAAAACACTTCTTTGTACTGGATCTACTAAAGCAAGTGCTTTCTCTTATATTTGTACATTGACAGCACTGTTACATTTAGACAATGAAAAAACATGTTCTTATATTCTGCTGGTTTAGTTCTGATAAAGAATATCATGCAAATTCTTAGGTATTCAAAAACAAGAATTAGTTTGCTTTTGTAACATGTTTTTATGCTGGTTTTATTTGATAAATTGAGGAGATTCCAATATTTATTAATTACAAGGCCTATATTAGGTAATGAAGGATTATATTGTATTCTCAAAGGAATATTTTTCTTTATCTTTCATTTTTATGTGTTTAAAGCCTCATGTTGAGTAAGATTTCTAGTTTTGTTTAATGCAGAATCAATTATATGTGTAATGTGTCGAATTTTGAAGAAGTACTCACTCTTCAAGTTGAATAAATTGTGCATTAAAATTGTATCATAGTCAAGCCAGAAAAGTCTTTGAGAAAGATCACTTTGATATTTCCCTTATTTCATCTCTAAAACATAAAATTTCCTATGTTTAAGGACCAGTGGAATTGACCCAGTCATCGTAATGGTATCTTGGCAGAGAGTACATTAGAACTACTGACCGTATCTATTTGTAAAGGACCGCATCTCAAATAATTGATCTTCAAAGGAAAGTTGATTGCAGCATATTCTAGGCTGTCAAAATCTGATGAAAGACATGATTATTTTGGGGAAAATTTAGGAACAGTTGCTTTCGATTGGTCAGTTAAAATTAAGGTGTACACTTTGGAAGTTATGAGAGTTTAAATTTACCGACCTTAGTCAAAATTCTTTAGTCAGAAATTTGCCTTGTGAGAAGACAAAAAGAGTTCGACTCCGTGAGAAACCTAAAAGAATAGTGTTTTCCCTCATTAACAAGTAAAGAGGCCAGATAGCTGTCTTGGAAGGAAAAAACAGGCTATATTGCTTAGGATGCACGATTGTGTGGAAAAGAAACAGCATTAAGGTATGCAATTTTAATTTCCATATTATTTCTATTTTATTTGTTTGGTTTTATGTAAATGTGTTTGATATGCTTATGATCCATGCTAAGTATCATTTATTCAATTTCGTAGAAACCTGTTGATATGTTAGAGTTGTTATGCAATTTATTTCTTTAATTTTACAGTTATTAGTTTATTGATAGAATTAATGGATTATATGTAATCCCAAATATTCAAATGTGTAGTATTTCATAGGGATTTATGATGTAATCCAAATATTCAAATGTGTAGTATTTCATAGGGATTTATGAATTAATCCAAATATTCAAATAAGTAGAATTTCTTATGGTTATATGAATTAATTCCCTTTGTCTGTAGGATGATATAGTTTATCATGAGTTAATGATAATTGCATATTTATATATGATTTTGTAATGCTTAAATGATCTTGCAGATTATTAGTTACTGTAAGCTAGAATTTAGTGAATCCTATGCAATAGTAATCAAGCATTTATCTTATTGAGGAACTGACTAGTTAGAGTAAGAAGACGTATAGTAGCATGTGCAGATATATACAGCGGTATTGTTGTGTACACCGCATGTGTTAATTTCTAGTCACGCAGGAAGCAAGGGTGATGAACTGTTTAATTATGGTCAGACTTGAATGTATATTGCAATAGTCATTTGTAACTAGAGATAACAATGGTACCTTACCTCAAATACAGTAAATTTGTAAGGACCGTTAATCGTTAAGGTCACATTATGTCAGAGTTTATGCAGTGTGGATAGCTATTTATGTTTCTGAATAACGAAAGTAAGAGAATTTTATATATATGGATAGGTGGTGAAACACATAGAGATTTAGTCATAATCTTGTCATTTAAGGGAACAGCTTTCTATATCCCTCCCCGAGAACCTGATGAGGACAGTCCAAGAGGGAAGTCCACAAATGGAGAGTTCGGAATAGAAGGGTCAGAGGAAGAACCAAGCATACATGCTAGACGTGGAATACACAAAGTCAATAGAGGATATAGGTGCTCAATACATTTTTGCAGTTCTTCTTCTGCATGCTTCCAGATCATAAAGATGTCATCTAAAAATCTTAACCAAACAGCTGGATTAAAATTCTTATTTCAAAGAAAATCTTTTCCTAATTTACCCATGAAAAGAGAAACATATGAAGGAGCCATAGGACTACCCATTGCTGTATTTTCATTTAATTTGTACTAAATTGGAAATCATTATTTTCCAAGATAAGTTTTATTATTTTTTTACAAATATCTTCACTTGATAGTGTGCTATTATTAGGAATTTTTTCAAGAAAATATTTACACACTTCAATACCATCTGTATACAGTTGTTGTTGTTGTTGTTGTTGTTGTGGGGCTTAACGCCATTTTTCAGCACACAATAGGCTATACATGGCGGCCAGTATTAATGGTGGAGGAAGAAACTGGGAAATCCGTGCAAAGAACCACCGACCCACAAGAAGCTACTGGCAAGTTTTCTCACATATCCACATTTGCCGAATCTTAGACTTGAACCCACACAAACAGAGGTGAGATGGCAGTGATCCATAACGGAGAGCGCTTTAGACCACACGGCCACTCGGGGCCCCATCTGTATACAGGATGTTTGCATATAGTGCTTTGGAATAGACTTCAACTTTGTAATGAAATCAGAAGTATTAATATAAAAGGAAGTGATTTCATTATAGGTTGCAAAACACTATCAATATATTTGGATAGATGTTCAGTATATGAATTACAACCTGATATAGTGGGTCATCCTGGATAATTTAAAGGTAAACTATGGTCAGGATTTTTATGAGTTTTGGGTAATATGTAGAATTGAGGTGTGTATATTTTCAGGGGGAAAGTATCTAAATCTTCATATACAGAATTATTATTCTTAATGATTTCATCAATGCATGTGGAAATTTTTTGTTTAATTTCTAATGACCGGTCTTCATTAATTTGTTTGTAGTATTTTTCATCATTTAATTGACCTTCAACTTCTTTAACATAGTCTTCCTGATTCATGATAATAATAGTGTTTGATTTATCAGCCGTTTTAATCACAATACTCTCATTATTAATTAGATTATGTAATGACTCTATTTCATCCTTAGAAATATTATTATAATATCGCTTTGGATGATTATCATGTAAAATCTCTTGTGTGACAGCTTTGATGCAAAAATCTAAATGGAAGTCACATCCACCAGGTGGTGTAAAAGATGATTTAATTGTGTTGAAATAACCCATACTTATATAATGAAAAGAATTTGATTCACCCTCTGAATTGTTGTATGCTTTATCAGAAAAAAGTTACAAGCATCTAGAAAAATTAAAAATTTCTTCAGCTAATAAGTTTATTAGGATATTTTGGTTTGGGATAAAACCTTAACATTTTACCTAAAAGTATCAAGTCACTATCAGTTAATTTTCTATGTGAGAAGTTTCATATGGTTTCTTTTTGACCTCTCCCTTAATTTGTTTTTGTCACTTTTTTCTTTTTTCCATTCTCTCCTACTTTTGAATCTGTGGAACCTCCTACTCTTTGTCTTGTGATGTCTTGTCTAGCAGTTCTTGTAAAATCTTGACCAGGTTTGTCAATGTCTTTATCATCGTCACTGTTTCTGATTCCCCCATTTTTACGGCTTCTGTGCCGATATTCTTCTCTGTTGTGTCCTGGGGAGTCAAGTTTTTCTGCTGCTTTTGTTCATCATTTTTATTCTGGTCCAATTTACAAACTTCCTTATTATGTTTTATTTTGATTTTCTTTACCTATTTCTAAACCAGACAAATTGCTGGTACTCAAATGTAAACTGATATTGTCCTAACTGTATATTAACATGGGCATAAATATAGTAATAAATTCAGTTAGAGGTTTTGAAACAAATGACAATTGCATATGACTTTGATATGCTGTCTTTACAAGTCTCTTAGTTCAGCTTGTTCTTTCAATCAACAATGCCTTTCCAATTTTACCTTTGCAAGCAAAAAACAACAGATGAGTGACTCTCTTGCTTGCTGCATTCGTCAGGCACTTTCGAATCCCTTTCTTAAACATCTTCCTGTCATCTGAAGTCTCAATCAAGTACCAGTCATTCCATTCCTCTTTCTTACAATCTGCTTTGTGGAAGGAATGTCTTGAATAAATTCCTGCAAGTATATATATATATATATATATATATATACCAAAAATGGAAAGTAAAAATTTCGTATTTGAGAATTGTAAGATGTTAATGTTGCTTTTGTACTGTTACTTTATCAGAGCTGTTGCAAATGTTTAAAGTTAACAATAAACTAACTGAGCCAATCATTAATATTTTTCTCTCATTTTCCTTGGAGATTTGCCAACCAGTAATGAATGTTACCTACATTAAATAGGAAGCACCATTAAATCCTGAAGAGAAATTCAAATTGGACTTTTATTATACAAAATAAATTACACATAAACAACACTGTATGTTTGACCCAGTTGTCATTTGAGCAACTTCAGCACTGGCATGAAAGTCTGCATCAGAAAACCCCCCAAGTTACTCTCTGAGAAGATATTTCTCTCACAAATTCTTTTACTGAGGGAAAGATCCATGTTATAGAATACTGGTATCTCTCTGGGCCACATGTTGTGCTGCAACAACAGGTCCCTGAGAAAAAAATACCTGTGCTAATCAGTGGAGGTGAAAGAGGCGAAGGCATTATGGCAATGCCAATATTCTGCATACATGATTTCCAAGTATGAGTGATTAAGGTAGACCCATGAGGCAGCAAAGGTTCAAACCTCATGGGCTCTAATATGCCTGGTTGATAAAGAAGAAACAGAATCATAATTTCCAATAAACTGGTGACAGATTATAAATGTCAATCAAAACAAGGTATAAATCTTGTATCTTCTCACATATGTTACAGTGAGTAAAACCTCAGTATTAATTGTCAGGTTCTGAACATTGGCCTCAATCAATGGTTTGTACGAGGGTATGGTTAAAGTCCATAAAACATAAGAAAGATTCCATCTGAGCATAATAGAGTAGAAAAGACAGATCTCTGCAGTTCGATATACATAATATCAGCATGGTGTGAATCCAAACCAAATACTGAGCCCTGAGAAAATTTAAGTGTTGGAAATGACAGATCAATAGCCATTGATAGGGGATATTGAATATCATTGGTTCTCAAAGAAGAACAAAAAAATTAGCATTATATGATATAGAGGGACAACTAGGATCAATATATTTCCTACTGTACCAATTACAGAAAACCCTCAACATGGCATCATGGATCCTGGATGTAGATGTTCTCCTGGTCTGAATGATGCAACTCGCATCCTGGCCCCAAAATTTGTTCTGGTGGAGAGACCATTCAAGATGAGCCAAGCATGAAGGTGGAGAATCAATAGGCTGCTGTGGAATAGGGACCCCCTGTATTGCAACATAAGTGACCTCCTGTAAGGATGAGACCTGGTTCGATTAGTCAACAGGTCTAAAAGATCACTGAACCATAATAGTTGGGGCCACTATGTGGGGATGTGAACGATCTGAGTAGTAGAAGTTCTGAGATTTAACAGAACTTACGGTAGCCAATGGAACAGTGGGAAGGCGCATGCAAATTGCTGATTCTACCTGCCCATTCTCCCTGATCTAAGGGCATTAGAAACATAAAAGGGAAGGTTATGCTTGAGCCTGGTTGCAAACAGGTCCATAAGGGGTTTTACCCAGATCTGAAGAGGGATTCTTGTTATGCACCAGTGAAGAGACCATTCCATAAGAGACCATTCCATAAGAGACCATTCCATAAGGGTAGTTCTGCCATTCCTGGACTAGCAGTCTGCTAATATGTTCTTCTTCCCAGAATGTGGTGGACTTGAAAGGTGGTGTTCTCTGAGGTGTCCCCGCGGAGGAGGTTCCAGATCTGCATGCAAAGTGAAAATGCATGTGTGCCTCCCTGACTCTGAAGATATGCCACGATAGACATGTTTTCTGAGGAAACCATGACAAATTGACCCTTAAATATGTTGATACACCCTTGCAATGCTAGAGATGCTATTTCATTCTAGGCTGATGATGTGGATGAGCAATTCATCCAGAGTCCAACGACCATGAAGAATTATGCCCTTTGGTTCCAATGAGAGCCCCAACTGAATCTGATTAATTGGCAAACAGATAGGAGCGGGGATCAGTTGCCTGTAGGGGGACCCCAGTCCAGAAACTCTCCCAATTAATCCCATCAGCACCATGGTGATGAAAAACTGG
>JAECUM010055977.1:0-20690 GCA_016617855.1 Megalonaias nervosa | reverse complement strand
TTTTGTTTTTTTTTCTTGGCTGAGACTGGATTTTTGCTATGTGTATTCCCTTCGAAAACATGAATGTTACGTCGACAAGTTGATAAAATACCTAAGTCCTGCATTAATTAATTTCATGGGTCTGTACCATCAAACTGTTTTCTGCCACCATTAATTTCAAACATAATTTAAGGGGGGGGGGCATATAAATCTACTAAGATATGTGTCTGTCTATAAAAGCATACAGTGATTAGGCATGATCTCCAACTTTTAATATCAGACAGCGAGAACGTGACAACCAGAGCGTCCGACTATTCAGTTATCAAAAATTTTATATATCCGGAATATCATGGAACTAACATTAATCGTTACTTGCATCTCACGAGCCAAGAAGCAAGTTAGGTAAATGTAGAACAAAGAGAATAAGTTTAAGAACTCACCATCCTCAAGACTGGATGAATGCACTGAATGTAAGTTCACTAACATCACGATTGCACAACACAATACTACAGTCGTCATCTTCTTTGGGTACGTTTTGAAAGTCGACCTTAGTAATAAAAACTGATTTTTTGTATTTGCTTCCTCAGACTCCCACGCCGATGCATCAGAAGTGCCACATCTGCAAAGACCTGAAATTTTCTTGGGTAAGTTGATAGGGTTGAACTCCGACCTCGAATTTTCCCGTTTTAGCCGGTGTATTGGCAAATATTGTCTTAACGTTAATTTGTCTGCCCGGATAATGATGTCAAAGCTTTTAAATACCCAATGCCAAAATAGAAATAGCCAATCAGATGCAAGATTACCTCATAAATATGCAGAATTGTCACTCCTAATAAACGTCATCCATCATCATGATAATATTGCCCTACTTACCAACCCTGATTAAAATCGGACCAGAAATAGTCTCTCGAACGCTTAAGGAGCTCAGCCGACAAGATGCCCGATTATCTCATGTGGTATTGTTCATAAGGAAAGCTGTTCCATATCTTGATGCTATAAGCCTTTTACCAAGATTAATACAAATCGGATCATAAATATAGCGCCTACAGTGATCAAATGCTCAGGTAGTCTGATACAAAATCACATCATGAATATGCATGAACCTCGATCACCATCAAACTTGAGACTTCCATAACATCTGTGACCAAAGCGATTTAGTGTATGTATCGGCTGCGGAAGCTTACATTTTACATTA
This sequence comes from Megalonaias nervosa, assembly GCA_016617855.1. Taxonomy (NCBI): domain Eukaryota; kingdom Metazoa; phylum Mollusca; class Bivalvia; order Unionida; family Unionidae; genus Megalonaias; species Megalonaias nervosa. The sequence continues at coordinate 19,516 of JAECUM010055977.1, read as the reverse complement.
TTTTATTACTAATTTATTTTATTACTAATTTAATACAACGCAAACTTGAACGAAACTTTCCATTAAAGGAACTGATGGTGAGTTACAAGCAGTGTGCAGTTCGGATTGTACATGCGACAAAAATTAATGTAAAATGTTAATTAGTACAATCCTGGGGACAAATGCAGTAATTTATACTGGGCAAACATATTTTCAAAACGGATTACATGGGAACAATCATGATTTTCTTTATAAAAACAATTCTATCCCTGATTAAGTATGTATGTTTTGAATACGGATGGAACGTGAATTAAAACAAAATATTGGGGTACTCCAAATAAATATATGAACCGAGTATTTCATTGACTTAAATTTGTGTTGGAAATAAGCAAGTCTTTCTACATAAATGTTCCCGTCTAAACTTGCTTATTCGTCCGTTATATCTTAAATCTTTTCACATTGTGCTGACTATATTTAACACGTATATTTTAATTTAATTTCAATAGTCATTTTCTAAAATTAAATGTATAAATGACGATTTTCTTGTCTTCCTAATTTGCAGGAGCAAAACTAAATGGAAGAGAATAATGTATCAGATAGTACCTTATAGGAAAATGTATAATTACACAATGATTTAGAAAACGTGCAGTTCCACTTTTACTCAGAAAACGTATTTAGAAACCGCACTGTTACACTTTGATTCAGAATATATGATATATTATTAAATACTTTACACAACTCTGTAGAAAAACGAAAAGACGATAATTTTTTAAAATATGTTTCGTGTTATTAATATTATAGTTTTAACTAAGGCTTACAAAGCACTGGGATTTGTATTCCGTCAGCAGATACATAAATTTATCATTCTACAAAAAGTAGTACAAGATGTCACACATATGCCAAATCAGCTGAAGAGCCTTTAGGCTAGTGGTAACTGTAGGGGTCTGTACGTTGAAGTGGAGACATGTGGCCATAACATATAACTCAAATAGTCATACCAAGCTAAGTCCCCATGTGGTCAGGCTATCTAATGTACAGCTGGAAACTGAGCTCTTATTGTGACTACTCCTTCAATAAGCTTCGTTGACCAAAATGAAACTTTAATTATATTCAGATGTTAAATCTTTTAATCAGTGAAAGTCAATATGAAACTTGAAATACAAAGTCAGGACCTGGGGACAAGACAGTTGGTCAGTTAGTTGGTTAATTAATTACTGAAGTTTCAGTTGTACAAAGTTGATATGAAGGAGTTTAATTTATACGTTTCAAACGTAGACAATATATATTTTCAAATTCTACAGAATATAATGTACTAAGTGAAACTAGACTTTTTTGTTTGTTATGGACATTAGGAAGAAGAATGTTCATACTTATGCAGTCTCCATATATGAATATGTCATGAACTCGAAGGCAGTACTGTGAGTCACTTTTCCAAGTTAACCGCACACAAACCCTCTCCTTCCTCCTGATACCGATATGCTTTCTGATAAATTCTGTTGAGCAGTGTTTGAGAAATAATTTAACAGTTTCACTATTTTTAATAATGACTGCCATATTTGATGGCAGAATGGCGCCATGAGAATGAAACTGAAAGACCTTCATGTTAGAATGCTATCAAATTTGGTTAAATTATGTTTAGCGGTGTTTGAAAAAGTAGATATCTAATGTTAGTAACAGTGACCATATTTGAGGGTGGTTAACCATCATGGGAACAAATTTGAACGACCTTCCTACCAGGGTGTTTTCTGTTCATCAAATATTGTTGGGCAGTTGTAGTAATGCCATTTATCTTTAATAACGGTTGCCATATCGGACGATTATCGGCATCATACGAATAAATTTGAAAGACCTTTATAGCAGGGTGCTTTCTACCAAATTTGTCAAAATCTGTTATTTTTTAAGGTTTTTCTAATTTCAGTAATGGTCGTTATATCTGTTGACAAATTAGCATAATTTAAGAAAACTAAAAACCTCCATGCAAGGATACCTTTTGTCAAATGAAGCCAAATACTGTTAGCGTTTTTTGAAGTTGTTTAAAGGTTACTCTATTTTCAGGAACAGTTGCCATATTTGATGGCGTAATGCCATCATTCCACGAAATTCGAAGTAAATGAAGCCAGAATATTGTCTCCCTATTTTGGTTAAAAATATGTTGGGCGATTCTTGAAACGAAATCCTTGTCAGGTTTGTATGTTTTAATAATGGTCGGTCATATCTAACGGCAGATCAGCATAATTTGAATAAATATAAAATGCCTTCATGCCAGGAAGCTTTCTTCAAATTCAGAACAATACTGTTTAGCAGTTTTTGGAGACTATGTTGCTTAAGTTATTTAACTGTTGTTTTTTTTTTTTTTGTTTTTTTTTTTGTGTTGGTCTCTGATCAGTTTCAGATGAAACTCGTACAGATAGAAGAGATTTTCTCACTTCCTTAAATTTGTATTTAATTCTTATCCAGATCTTTTAAAAGAAAGGAAAGCAACAATTAAACTGACAACGATTTTCTCCTCCATTTTAGCACCTACCTTAAATGATGGTAGACATTATGGTTAATAATCTCCTATCAAGTTCTGCTGACTGCTAAAATGATCCATCTAAAATTATGGATCTGCACACAATATGCATAACAGTCAATGACATTATGTATCAATCTGGCTTTCTGTCTTGAAATTGTTTAAATGATGTGTACATTTCAAATAAGTTCGGTTGATAACCTCTGACACATATTTTCGTTCTCGTTAAAACTTTTCCCTCTTTTTATGTTTAGCACTGACTTGCATGTCAAAATCCCGCCCGAATCGCCACAAAAAAAACAATGCATGTATTTCTTAATTCAATTTAGTCACATGACAACTATGCAGACTTTACGTACATTAGTAATAGCTCGATGTTGCTATAGTGTTTAATTAAGAATTAAGACCAAATGTTCATAACATATGTAACCAAAGTGGTTTTGTGATGTATCTGCCGCGGAAGCTTACATTATACTTTATTGTGCTATGAATTTCATAAATTATTCCTTATATTTATCAATAATCACAACATTTTATACTTTCATATCAGTTTTATGAGAGAGAGAGAGAGAGAGAGAGAGAGACGGTGAGGGAGGGACGGAGAGAGAGAGAACATTAGCTGTAACTCATATGGCATCCGAGACACGTGTGCATCATGTGAGCACATATGCTGCGCAAACTATGGATATAATTTTAATACATTCATTGTCACGTTGATGATTTTATATCAGATGCCTCTCTAGAATATAGGAAAGCAAACAAAACTAACATGGTGAACAGTTTAATATAAACGTGTTTGTTTTAGTGGGCATTACCCTTCATTCCTCCATTATTTTATCGATGATATTACTGTACTTAAACAGTTAGAACTCACTATCACATCATATTAAAAAGAATACAGTGCATTATCCCTAAAGCTTTTATATATTCAATAATAAATAGAAATATCAAATGACAACAGATTTTGGATTTTTGGGAATATTTCCTGCTGTATTTATAGTTTTATTTCCGCGGTTTTCGTAACTTGATATTAATGTAAGATAATTTTACATGAAATGGCTTGATCCATTATAATAATCTACATATACATTTCCTTAAAAGCTAGCTCTTTGTATGGTGCTAGGATTTCAGATTAGCTTACTGTGAACCTTAATCTGTTTCGGCGCGCGAGTCAAGTATTGTTTTCACCTCGCGCACCCTTGGGACATTTTACGAGTCTTTGTCTCACAGATCACCCCATGACAGCAACTGCCAACTGTAATGAATCTGTTTCGAGGTCTGTCAGGAGTTAGCAGCTAAAATATGTTTCCAAGATCGAAATGATTTTCGTTTTTATAGGGTGGTGGGATGGGAAACGTACAATTTAAATTTGGGATCGAAATTTACTTTGGTATTCGGAGTTGAGGGGTTTTGGTTTACTGGGGAAAGATAATGATATTAAAGTGTTACGACCCTGTAGTCAAATTACATATGTGTTAAAATTTAAATTCTTCTAATTCTTTGTTTCATTTTTATTTTATTTTTATACCACTAAATGTTATTATTATTATGGTGATGATTATGTTAGCAAGGTCTAATAGTTTGTTAGAAACATCATATTTATTTAAAACGTAAATGTGACTCGTGTAAGCACGATTTTTGCATGACGGTTTTTCGTATCAAGTAAACAGTGAGAAAGAGCTATGTAAATGACTGGCTGTGACCACGTTATTACTTGTTTACGCTTTTGTAATACCCAGAGTGATTTCGAAATCACACGTGTACTTCGTGCGTGTGTACATGAAACGACGTATTTGTTTCTTTTATATGCTTAGTTATCTGTAAGAAAGAGTCATAGTGATAGTCGTAATCGTAGTCAGTCGTAGTTCAGAGTCACATCATAACATCTTACAGAGTTTATAATACCTTAAGAAAGGTATTTCTGTGCTGGAAAGAGTTGTGCATTCGTACGAGGAACAACATGTGTGTTGTTAGTGGTGGTAGCTGTATTTCATCTACTTTCTAAATAATTATTTTCCCTGGAGAACAACCCTACTGGCTTTGGACAAAGACATTTGATGAAACTACTTCTAAATCGGAACAGAACAATACAAATTGTGCTTTGCAGTGAAAATTCTGGACATTCTGTGTTAGCCTTTGTCTGACGTCATCATCCGCCATCTTGGATCGGAACTGAGATTCAGACTGTATCAATTTAGAACTGTTTATTCACAGGACTTACGTGTTTTCACAAATTTAGAACATATTTTGGATCTTCTTCGTAAATCGTAAGTCTTGTTTCATATATTTACCTTTTCGCCGTGTTTTCTAGGGAAATAAATTATTTTTGTTAAAATTTACAAAGTTTGTTGTCTTCACTCTTTCTTTGTGTTACTTTGAACGAGCCGATACGTTACAAAAGAGAAAAACATCAACACTAAAATATCGGTCTTCAGGGGATTACGGTAAACTGAGGTTTCGATACAATGGAGATTCAATATATGTATAAAAAGCAAATCCATCAAGTTTTCTAAAATTAAATAATTTAATTCTTTAAGTTGCAAAGTGAAAATTTTTGAGGATCTTACGTTTTGTGAATTAAATCCCAAATAATGCTTAAAAATTCATTCACAAATTCAAAAGAGCAGAATGTTCCAAATGAATCCTTGAATGTGCTCATGTACCAATAATCTTGAATGTGCCGGACTACTAATACTCTTCCTGTATCACAATGATATAATCCAGAATGTCTTTAAATGAATTAACAATACTCCCAAAGCAATGTTTTAGTACAAATTGTCAGTGAGCGCTTTGTAATTCCCCCCTCCACAATATTTTAAATAATTCCACTCAAATTTTATCTGAACACAGCTAAAGCGATTCCACAAAGACTGATATTAAAATAGGTATGAATAATTTCGATGACTACAACCTTACATAGAAACCTAAGAAACACGATGATCAGGGCGTGGGTTATTTTCCATAAAATTTATAAACAAGTTGACTTCGAGAACTATCTTAGGTCATAATGCCATATTAACTTGTTTACAAATATCATCTTAAAGTACAACCTACAACGCAGAAAAAAAGTTGGCTATCTAAATAAGTTGTTTACAGACGAGGATTAGCTTAACTACAGCCTACAATCGTCAATTAAGGTTAGGCATACAATATAGCCATACATAACACCTTCCCTCATAAAAAATGGAAAGGTTTAAACAATGAAGCTTTCTTGAAAATATTCGTTAAATATACATATGTTACTATAATAATTAAATTTACATAGGAAGATGTCGTATGAATAAAGCAGTATAGTACTTATAAACAAGGGAAAGTGCATTAGCAATGAGATTATCTTTTCCCTTGCTGTGCCTAATGTCAATATTTTATTCCTGCTCCTTTAAATTCCATCCTAGTAACCTCTGAATTTTGGTTTTCATTCTGTTAAAGAAAGTAAGGAAGAAACAATCACTGAATACAATACTCAGAGTTGGATCTGAACTAATATACGTTTCAAAGTGTTGCAAAAGCCAATATTAATGCCAAGTATTACTTGTCGATTGTAGAATTTCTCCGGTGGTTGTTTAATGTTCTAGAAATATAGAACACTGGATAACCGACGTCCTTTCTGTTCCTGAATCAATACTCCCCAAACCCCTACATCACATGCATCAACATACATTTTATAAGATTGACTGAAATCTGGAGCTGAAGGAACTGGTGCACCTAAGTATGGCCATTAATGTATCAAAAGCCTTCTGACATTAGTCAGACCAATGAATCTTGAATTTCTTACTCAACAAATTGATCAGGGGTTCAGCAATTATGAAACAATTTGAATAAAATTTCCAATAATGTCCAGCCATACCCCAAAACCGAATCAATTGCCTTTTTACTGATATGCACTGGGAATTCAGAGATAGCTTTGACCTTAACTTCTACATGTTTAACTTGACCAAGTCCGACAATATGTCATATAAATGTAACACAAGCACGGCAAAACCCATTTTTACCTAAAGGAACTGTCAAATTTGCATCACTGAGTCGATCAAGGAATTTCAGAAAGTTTCTAAGTGATATTTTCTGGTATCATTGTAGATGATGACGTCAACTATGTATCCAACAAAATTATCTAGGTCAGATGTTGTCATGTTCATTAAACGCTGGAATGTTGAAGGAGAGCGTTTCATACCACAACGGCATCACTTTATAGTAGTAAAGTCTATCTAGAAATACAAATGCCAAAATTTCATTTGTTCATTCCGTGAATGGAATTGGTCAAACTTAGTAACATGATCTGCACATCCATTTTTGATAATGTAGTCATTCATTCTTGGCATTGGAAATAAATCCGTTTTTGCGACACTGTTGACTTTTCTGTAGTTAGTACACATACGAAAAGTATTATCTGGTTTAGGCACAAGACTACATGGTGATCTCCAGTTACTTTTACTTCATTCAATACAATTATTTTCCAACAAATATTGAATTTATTTTTCAAATATTACTGCGTGAGAGGATTCGTCTTCTAAGGAGGAAGTATAGAATCTACAATTTCAACGCCACGGTAGATTTTATTCATTCGTTTTGGAACATGTGGAAACAAGTGATCATATTCACTTATTGGCTGTTTTCGTTTCCTCTTTTCTTGTGGCTGTAGATGGAAAAGGTTCTGGTCCCGATTATTCAATATTTCTGATTCCAAAGATTGGTTAAACGAAAGTCATTTGGTTATACAAATAAACCAAAGTCATTACAGTCCGATTGCATTTCATGGTATACATCCTCTCTGTGTGGGACAGGTACAATTAAATTGATCGAATCGAATAATTAACAGAACTATCTCTAACAAAATACTCTTTTAACATATTTATGACTAAGTTGTTTTTGTTTCCTCATGATTGTACTTGTGTTGCTTCAGTTTCACAAATAGCCCTCTGAAAGAAACAGGAGATCTCATGAGCTTTATCTGCTCGACAATGGGTGATTATCTTGTATCACCCTGATCAATACAGAGAGAATGAGCAGTAAAAAGAGGATCACTGTCACTAATACTTCTTGATTGATCACTACTAAGAGCAAATGCGACCTCATCAAAAGACTGATTAATAAATGTGTCAGCAAAAGGAATAATTTCCTGATCAATTCATTCTTTCGAGATCATTTTGCCATAGCTATGGTAACTGCACATGCAGGTTATAAATCAAGGATTTCATTTTCATTAGGATCAACCTTTTGATCCATTTTCAACAGAATCATCCTTTTGATCCAAACATGGCTTGTCAGTTGTAAATGGATCAAACAAGATCTTATCTCTAGCTAGGTCATTGTGTAGTAATAAAATGGATACCTTCGATAGGCAAAGAAGTCATTGTTTCGAATGTCACACGTTTGGAGACTAAGCCTGATGACAAATTTACACAATGGAAAGGAATACTGACAAAGCCGCACTCTATTCACTGAATAAGAATACGTTCACTAGAAGAAAACTTCTCAGATAAATGCAAAGTACTTGAAAATACAAGATTCAGAGAAGCGCCCGTGTCCTTTAATATTTTAACAGAGACACACTTGGCAGAATCATCAATAAGTGAATGTAGAACCTTTCGACATGGCTCATAATTTTCCACAACTAGACCAGTGTGTGGTTTGTTTGGTCCAACCAACGTATTGCTTTCAATACAAAAACATGACACTGGCCACTTTGAAATAAAAGCATTTGAAATAGCTTTGTCTTTATTCTATTGCTTATTTTAAGACCAGTAGGAATCAGACATGACGTGCCCTTTCTTAATGCAACAAGTGCACGTAAGAAGAGATAATATTTTCTGATCAGTCTTATCAGAAGTTTTATTCCTAAATATTGCCAGATTCAGATTTGGGAATGCTCGTATGAGACTGTTATTTTTTTTTTTAAACCAAAAAGAAAAACTGCTGAGAAGACTTGTTGACAAATTAAATTTTGTGAGTCAAGGAAAACTCATTAGCTGTACGAGCAGCTTTCTACAAAGACTCGCGAATGTTTGTTGCTGGTCAACACACCAACATAAGGTAGTGGTTTAGTTCAACCTTGGATTTACACACCGAAAGCCTATAATCACGTACAGATATTACGCTTTCTCATTGGTCTATTGAATAAATGGGTACTCCCTGCCGAGCTTGTAAGAGCTGCTTTTGCAGCTGCAGTTCCTTTTTACCCAGTGTATATACTTACGAATCTATGGTCTTAAACTAAGTAACAGAAAAGAGCGAAAACCAACAAATTTTGTAACATTCAACAAATAATTTATTTCCCAAGAATATATAATGAAAATTTAAAAAGATGATGCAGTAATGTGAGTTAAATCCCAAATAGTCGTAATTGTTTTATCACAAGTCCAAATGTGCAAAGTTCCAAATGAATTTCAGTGGTATTCTAAGTAAGTTCCAATACTGAACGTGTTCACGTGCCTGTAGTCCGAATAATACTAATGTACCAGTAGCCTGGATTGTAGCGATGTGCTAATAGTCTTTTGATGTATCACGATAATATAAGGCAAAATTTTTCTTTTTCGAATTCACTATAATTCCAAGTTAATGTCTCTCTCCAAGAATATTATTGAGCACTTTGTAATTTCAGTGAATACTATTTTGAATAAATCCAAATAAAAATAAACTAAACAATAAGATTGATTCTGCTAAAGATGTTATTGCAAGAATGAGTAATTTCTCAGTTGAACAACATTATATAAAAAGCTAAGACACAATATTAGGACCAGATTGAAGGTCAAAAGCCCATTTCTAGAAAATTCTAAGTTGTCAACAAGATAAAATATGTTACTAGAAGTATAATAAAAGAACATTGTAAACATCAGGTAGACAAGGTTATTCCATGAGGGAATTCTAATGTCCCAGACTCAGACTAAGAAAAGCATGTTTACATCACTAATGATCTGACTATTTTCTTCAGACTCATAGTGAAAATTTTAGCTATGCATTATGTTGTTTACAAAATGATTGACCCTGGTCAAATACAAAATACAAATGTATGTAGCCTACAATCATTACGAAATGCCAATTAATAATACAAAATAAATATACATAACAACATGCTGACTTTAGCTAAACGAATATAGCAAGTTAAATAATCAAACCAATCACAATTTGTGTTGCATACTACGCTGGCTTTTGGGCAATGTCTAAACAAAAACAAATCGCACACGAATTATTAGCAGCTCTTGGACAGTTTAGACAGGATTTATAGTGCTGGATAAATGAAAACGTAAACCACAATGATGTATAACTATGAGAAACATAAAATACGAATGAGTTTCTATTCAGTGGTGGAAATCTACTAGAAAGTTGATGAACAACAAGACAGCATCAAAATCAGGAAATTGTTTGGTTTTAGTTTATTTGTTGATCATAAATAGATTAAACATGTATGCAGACTTGTAGGACATTTTCCATTAGTAGGACTGATGGTGAGTTACAAACAGTGTGTGTGATTCGGATTGTACAGGTACTTACGAGAAAAATTGATGTAAAATGTTAATTACTGCAATCTCGGGAACAAATGCAATAATTTACTGCGCAACCTGATTTTCAAAACGGATTGCCTGGGAACAACCATTAACTTTTTTTATAAAAAAAAAAAAAATACCCCACGAATACCCCCAATTAGATATTATATGTTTTGAAGATGGATGGAACGTGAATTGAAATAAGATATGGGGATACTCCAAAAAAAAAAAAAAAAAAAAAAAGAAAGAAACTATACGAACCAAGTATCTCATGAACTTATATTTGTGGATGAAATAAGTAAGTCTTTCTACATAAATGTTGTCGTCCAAATTCTGCTTAAGATGTATATTTTAGTTTAAAGTTTTTTCAATACTTTTATTTCTAACAATAAATGCCCAAAGGAAGATTTTCTACTCTTAATTTGCAGGAGCAAACCTAAATCACTGAGGAGTATATATCAGGAAGTAGATTATAGAACAACCTTCGTTTAATTATTCTATGTTACTCAATGATTCAGAAAACATGTTTCATTTTTAAATATTTCTTCAAGTCTGTATAAAAATGAATAGACGATAACTTTCATGTTATGTGTTATTAAAGATACACAGATTTGTATTCTATCTATGGGTACGCAGACACAAATATTTGCCATCCTATGAAAGGAGTGTTAGTACAAGATGTCACACACATGCCATATTAGCTGAAGAGCCTTTAGGCTAGTGGTAACTGATGGGGTTTGTACGTTGAAGTGGAGACATGTGGCCATAACATATAACTCAAACAGTCATACCAAGCCAAGTCCCCATGTGGTCAGGCTATCTAATGTACAGCTGGAAAATGAGCTCTTATTGTGACTACTCCTTCAATAAGCTTCGTTGACCAAAATGAAACATTAATTACATCCAGAAGTTGAAATCTTTCAATCAGTGAAAGTCAATATGAAACTTGAAATACAAAGTCAGGACCTGGGGACAAGACAGTTGGTCAGTTAGTTGGTTAATTAATTAATGAAGTTTCAGTTGTACAAAGTTTTTATGAAGGAGTTTTTTATACGTTTCAAACGTAGACGATATGTATTTTCAAATTCTACAGAATATAATGTACTAAGTGAAACTAGATTTTTATTTCTTATGAACATCATGACTGTTCATGTGTCGGTATGCTTATGCAGTGTCCATATATGAATATGTCATGAGCTAGAATGCAGTACTGTGAGCCACTTTTCCAAGTTAACCGCACACAAACCCTCTCCTTCCTCCTGATATTTGTATGATTTCTGATAAATTCTGTTGAGCAGTGTTTGAGAAGTAATTTAACAGTTTCTCTATTTTTAGTAATGACTGCCATATTTGGCATCATCTGAATGAAACCAAAAGACGTTCTTGTTCGAATGCTATCAATTTTGGTTAAATTATGTTTAGCGGTGTTTGAAAAAAGTAGATTTCTAATTTTAATAACAGTTGATGGTGGTTAACCGTCACTGGAACAAATTTGAACGACCTTCATACCAGGGTGTTTCCCGTTCATCAAATATTGTTGCGTAGTGTTGGTAATGTCATTTATCTTTAGTAATGTTTGCCATATCGGACTATTATCGGCATCATACAAATAAATTTGAAAGACCTTTATAGCAGCGTGCTTTAAAACAAATCTGCTCAAATTCTATTAAGGTTTTTTTAAAGTTTTTTTTCTTCTAATTTTAGTAATGGTGGTTATATCTGTTGACAAACTGGCATAATTTAAGAAAACTTAAAAAACCTCCATGCAAGGATACCTTTTGTCAAATAAAGCCAAATTGTTAGCGTTTTTTGAAGTTGTTTAAAGGTTACTCTATTTTCAGGAACAGTTGCCATATTTGATGGCGTAATGCCATCATTCCACGAAATTTGAAGTAAATGAAGCCAGAATATTGTCTCCCTATTTTGGTTAAAAATATGTTAGGCGATTCTTTGAAATGAAATCATTGACAAGTTTGTATTTTTTGTAACTGTGGGTCATATCTAACGGCAGATCAGCATAATTTGAATAAATATAAAATACCTCCATGCCAGGATGCTTTCTTCAAATCGAAAACAATACTGTTTAGCAGTTTTTGGAGACTATGTTGCTTAAGTTATTTAAGTGGGTTCTTTTTGTTGTTGTTGTTTATTTTATGAGGCAGCCACATTTGGTGACAGACGCATGATTAGCTCAACGGAAACGGTTCGATAAGAGACGGTGTTGGCCTCGGATCAGTTTCAGATGAAACTCGTACAGATAGAAGAGATTTTCTCACTTCCTTAAATTTGTATTTAATTCTTATCCAGATCTTTTAAAAGAAAGGAAAGCAACAATTAAACTGACAACGATTTTCTCCTCCATTTTAGCACCTACCTTAAATGATTGTAGACATTATGGTTAATAATCTCCTATCAAGTTCTGCTGACTGTTAAAATGATCCATCTAAAATTATGGATCTGCACACAATATGCATAACAGTCAATGACATTATGTATAAATCTGGCTTTCTGTCTTGAAACATTGTTTAAATGATGCGTACATTTCAAATAAGTTCGGTTGATAACCTCCGACACATATTTTCGTTCTCATTAAAACTTTTCCCTCTGTTTATGTTTAGCAGTGAATTGAGTGTCAAGATTCCTCCCGAATGGCCACACAAAACAATGCATGTATTTCTTAATTCAATTTAGTCGCACGACAACTATGCAGACTTTTTGTACATTGAAAAAGCTCGATGAAGTACTAAACCAAATGTTCATAACACGTGTGACCAATGCGGTTTTGTGATGTATCTGCCGGGGAAGCTTACATCATACTTTACTGTGCTATGAATTTGATAAAATTATTCCTTATATTTATCAATAATCACAACATTTTATACTTTCATATCAGTTTTATGAGAGAGAGAGAGAGAGAGAGAGAGAGAGAGAGAGAGAGAGAGAGAGAAACGGTGAAGGAGGGACGGAGAGAGAGAAAACATTAGCTGTAACTCAAATGGCATCCGAGACAAGTGTGCATCATGTGAGCACATATGCTGCGCAAACATTTTGCACTTTTATATGAGATTTATGAGAGAGAGAGAGAGAGAGAGAGAGAAAGAGAGAGAGAGAAAGAGAGAGAGAGAGAGAGAGAGAGAGAATTACCTGTAACTCATATGGCATCCGAGACACGTGTCTCATGTAAGTACAAATGCTGCGCAAATATGTCCCAGCGTGTGTCAGGAGTTTAGCAGCTAAAATATATTTCCAAGATCGATTTTAGTTTCGGTTCTATGGGGAGATGGGAAACGTAAAATTGAAATTTGGGATCGAAATTTGCTTCGGTATTTCGACTTGAGGGGCTTTGCTTCTATGGGAAACAATGATATTAAAGAAGAAAAAATTCGCCTCAAAAAGTTCGGTCTTGACGGGGATTCCGGTAAACTGTGATTTCGGTTCACAGGAGTTTCTACACACACACACACACACACACACACACACACACACACACACTTCAAAGTGTTTCGAAAATTCAATATTAATGCCAAGTATTCCTTCTCGATTGTTGTTGTTTAATGTTTTAGAAAAAAAAGGGACACTGGATGATCCACAACTTTTATCTTCCTGAATCAATACTCAACCAACCTCTACATCTCTTGCATCAACATACATTTGAAAGACTGACTAAAATCTGGAGCTGAAGAAACTGGTGCACCTTTGAGTACGACCTTTAATGTATCAAAAGCCTTCTGACATTTTTCAGGCCAATGAATCTTTAATTTCTTACTAATCAAATTAGTCAGAGGTTCAACAATTATGGAAAATTTGAGCAACATTTCCGATAATATTTAGCCATACCCGAAAACCCCATCAGTTCCTTTTTAATGATACGCACTGGGAATTTATGTCTGACAATATGTCCAAAAATGCAACACAAGCACAAAAAAACATTTTTACCAATATAACTGTCATATTTGCATCACTCAGTCAATCAAAGAATTTCAGAACGGTTTCCAAGTGATCTTTTGCAGGTATCGTTGTGGATGATGACGTCATCTATGTATCCGACACAATTATCTACACCATATGTGATCATGTTCATTAAACGCTGAAATGTCGATGGAGAATATTTCATACCAGAGGCATCAATTGATGCATATAAAGTCTATTTAGCGATGCAAATACCAAAATTTCATTTACCCATTCCGTGAATGGAATTTGCCAGAATTCTTTAAAATGATCAAACTTGGTAATATATTTTGCATTTCCAATGTTGTCAATTCATCCATTCATTATTGGCATTGGAAATAAATCCATTTTAGTGACAGTTGATTTTTCTACAGTCAGTACACATACGGAATCTGGTTTAGGCACAAGAATACATGGTAAACACCAGCCAATTACTTTTACTTCGTTCAATACGATTGTCCCAACAAATACACAATTTGTTTTTCAAACATTCTTGCTTCAGAAGATTGATCCTGTAAGGATTCTGTTTTACAGATATAAAATCTACAATTTCAACGCCATGGTAGATTTTATTCGTTCGTTTCGAAACATGTGGAAACAAATGCTCATATTCACTTGACAGCTGTGTTCGTTCACCCTTTTCTTGTGGCTGTAGATGGAAAGGGTTCTTCTCCCGATTATTCAACATTTCTGACTTCCAAAGATTGGTTAAACCGAAGTCATTACAGTCCGATTGCATTCCATGGTTTACATTCTCACTGTGTGGGACAGGTACAACTCACTTGACTGAGTGAGTAACAGGGCTGTTCTCCCAAAATACTCTTTTAAAATATTTATATAACGAAGTTGTATCTGTTTCCTCTTGCCTGTACTTGTATGGCTTAAGTTTCACTAATAGCCCTCTGAAAGAAACAGGAGATCTCATGATCTTTATCTGTTCGACAATGAGTGATTATCTTGTATCACCCTGATTAGTATAAAGAGAATGAGTAGTACAAAAAAGTTCAGTCACCAATATCTCCTGATTGATCAATACTAAGAGCAAATGCGACTTCGTCAAAAGATCGATCAATAAATGTGTCAGCTAAAGCTATAATTTCCTGAAAAAGAATTGTTCTCAAGAGCCCATTTTGCCATAGCTCTGGTAACAGTACAAGCATACTATAAATCAAGGATTTCATTTTCAATAGGATCATCATTTTGATTCAAACAAGCCTTGTCAGTTACAAGTGGATCAGTCACGACGTTATCTTCATCGAGGCCATTGCCTTGTAATAAATGAATACCTTCGACAGGCAAATAAGTAATTGTTTCGACTTTCACAAATGTTGAGACTAAGTCGGATGACAAATTTAGATAGTAGAGAGGAATATTAACAAAGCCGGAACCTACTCACTAAATAAGAACACTTTCACTAGAAGAAGGCTTCTCACATAAATGCAAAGCATCTGATAATAAAAGATCACCGTGTAACAAATTTGTTTGTTCCTGGGTAGTAAATGTTATTTCCTAATTGCTTATGCCTCAAAAGTATAGAAAACGGCTATTATTCCCCACAAACTTGGCTTTTGTGACCAGGACAGTGATATTTTGAAATTTACATATTTTCTAGAACATTCCAGATAGATTCAGTGCTGAGCAAACTTGGAGTAACTTCTAGAACTTTCTAGAACTTTCCAGTAATATAAATAGTAGTATAAATACAGACGCCTTATGCCCACCAGTTCAGTTTAGTTCAAGCTGCCTAAGTGAATACATATCTGCATTTTTCTGAGGTGGCATCAAGAGGCTGGAAGCATGCGGCAGACGCATCTTGCTATGTCTGCGGCCAATTTATCAAGACAAGAGCGAAAAAGTACTCCGTGGAAGCATCTGCTAAGATGTGTGAGGCCTACAAGGCATATCTCGGCATGCTTGTCGGGGATCAAGACAAACCCTGGGCACCTCATTTCACCTGCGAGCACTGCAAAAAAACTCTGGAAGATAAGATGGACAACTGTTGCTCCGAA
Organism: Megalonaias nervosa; assembly: GCA_016617855.1. NCBI lineage: Eukaryota > Metazoa > Mollusca > Bivalvia > Unionida > Unionidae > Megalonaias > Megalonaias nervosa. Next base: position 3,587 of record JAECUM010055977.1, on the reverse strand, counting down.
TTTTATGTTAAAACATTTATTAAAATACCTAAAATTGTAAAAGTTTTTAATTTTAAAATGTTTTACAATTTTCAGTGCTACTGAAAAAATATATCATATATGAAAAATGTTGCTAGAATCTCTTACACATTAGTCATGGATGAAATGTATTTTTGTAGGATGGTAGAGAGGAGGAAAAGAGAGCCATGAAGTTCGCTATCCCAAGAATTTGGTGGGAACCCACTGACCACTCAAGCAACTGCTTCTTCTGCATGGTGGACCCTTCCAAACGTCGGATTGGCAAGAATGCACCTGCTATCACGTATCCGGACCTTCCTTCAACCATCGCCCCGGTGCCACACTGCCTTGAGCTCCCCGTACCCACTCCTCCGAAAAGAGTGCAGCCATCTTTAGAAGACAGCAGCAAGTCAGAGAGCAAGGAAGACGTTGTAGATCTAGATGACAATTTTAGAGGTGGAGCTGAGGAGTGAAACCCATACTACCCCAACCAAAAAGACCTCAACGACGTCATCAAAGATCTTGGTCTCAATAAGTCTAATGCTGAGTTTTTGACGTCTAGGATCAAGCAGTGGAACTTGTTGGATGAAAGTCGCAGATCAGAGAAAGCGTAACCAAGCTTTTTCCAGCTTCTTCACCCGTCAAGATGGGCTCTGCTTATGCCACAATGTGACCAGTCTGTTCGAGGCAATCTGAATCGCTTGTAACCAGAATGAGTGGAGTCTCTTCACTGACACCTCATCCAGGAGCCTCAAAGCCGTGCTGTTCCATAATGGGAACAAGTACCCGTCTCTTCCCCTGGCTCACTTGGTGCACCTCAAAGATGATTACAACAGCATCAAGACCTTGCTGGACTCCTTGAAGTATGATGAGTACGGCTGGGAGGTCATCGGAGACTTCACAATGGTGGCATTCCCGATGGGTCTCCAAGGCGGTTTAACCAAGTTTCCCTGCTATCTTTGCTTTTGGGACAGCAGGGACACCAAGGCGCACTACCATAGGCGGGACTGGCCACAGCGAGGAGGAACAACGTCAAGTGGGAACCACTGGTGGACTCCCGGAAGGTGCTGATGCCACCACTGTACATCAAAGTGGGCTTTATGAAACAATTTGTCAGAATTCTAGATAAGGAGTCGAAAACCTTCAAGTACCTTCAAGACTTTTTCCCTAAGCTGTCTGAGAAAAAGGTCAAAGCCGTTGTCTTCGTCGGACCACAGATAAAGAAGATCCTGGAGTGCAACGAATTCCCTAAGAAGCTCACTAGTAAGGAGAAAGCAGCTTGGAACAGCTTTGTCGCAGTGGTTCGGGGCTTCCTGGGCAAATACAAGGCCGAAAACTATGTGAAGCTGGTTGAGACTCTGGTGAAGAACTACCGCACAATGAACAGCAGGATGTCCATCAAAGTCCATATCCTTGATGCTCATCTTGATAAATTCAAGGAGAACATGGGAGCGTACTCGGAGGAGCAAGGCGAGCGCATCCACCAGGATATACTGGACTCTGAACGCTGCTACCAAGGACAGTATAACGAGAACATGATGGGAAACTACATTTGGGGGCTGATTCGTGAAAGTAATTTATAGTATAATCGTAAATCTCGGAAAACTAGTCACTTCTAAATCTTTTGTGGTCATTTTTTTTTATTACTTTAGTATAAATATATCTTAATTTTGATTCATATGTTGTTTTTTTTTCTGCCTTTATGTGAACGAAAAGACACAAATTCGCTTTTTCTCACTGGAAATAGGTAAATTTTAAAAATATCATTGTCCTGGTCACAAAAGCAAAGTTTGTGGGGAATAATAGCCATTTTCTACGTATATTACGAAATGACACTTACTACCCAGGAACAAAACTTTGTTACATAGTGGATTCAGAGAAGCTCATGTGTCCCGTAACATTTTAATTGGGACAAATAGAGCCTTTCGATATGAATGGTTCATAATTCTTCAAAATACAATGACTGGGGTTTGTTTCACCCAACCAACGTGTAGCTTTCAATATAAAAACGTGACCTTGACCTCTCTGAAATAAGTTCATTTGGAATAGTTCTGTCTTTAGTCTGTTGCTTATTTTACAACCTGTCATATTCAGAATGACGCGCCATTTCTTCTTACAATAAGTGCGCGTAAGAAGAAATAAGAATTTCTGATCAGTCTTATCAGAAGTTTGATTCCTGAGTTTTGACAGATTGAGATTTGAATGTACACGTATGAGACTGAGATGATTTTTTCACCAAAGCAATGCTGAGAGGAAGATTTATTGACATGAAATTTTGTGAGTCAAGGAATAATCATGAGCTGTACGAGTAGCATTTTCCAAAGACTCGCAAATGTTTGTTGCTGGCCAAAACACCACCGTATGGTAGCGGGTTCGTTCATCTTTGACTTCACACACCGAATGCCTATAATCAAGTACATGCATTGCGCTTTCTCATTGGTCTGTTGAAGAAATGGGCACTCGCTGTTGAGTATATGATAGCTGCTTTTGTAGCTGAAGTTCCTTTTTATTCTACCCAGTGTCAATTGTTATGACTCTAATGTCTTAAACTAAGTAACAGAAAAGTGCGAAAACTAACAAATTTTGTAACATTCAACAAATAACTTGCATCTCTATAATACAAAATAAAAATTGAAAAAGAACTTACATTATTGTGAATTAAATCCTAAATACTCCTAAAAGTTTCATAACATGTCCAGTTGTATAATGTTGCAACTGAATTTCAGTGTGTGTGTGTTTGTGTGTGTGTGTGTGTGTGTGTGACTTAGAATTTTTTTAACGTAACTTTAACAATTTTTCAGTCATATCGCTACGATGTCTGCAGTTTGGCAGTTTATAGTGATGTCTAGCACTGGGGTATCAAGACACAGACATATAGAATGATGTCCCACCCAGTCACATTATCCTGACACCAGGCCGACCAGTCCCATCCAGTCACATTATCCTGACACCAGGCCGACCAGTCCTAACACTAACGTCTTAATGCTGAGCGCCTAGCGAGGCAGCTGTTAGTAGCATTTTCAAGTCTTTGATATGACTCGGCCGGGGTTCGAACCGGCGACCTTCCGCATCTGATGCGGACGCTCTAACCACTAGGCCACCGGAGCGATAACACCCATCAAATTTTGTAACATTCAACAGAGAACTTGTTTCCCTAGAATACAAAATGAAAATTGAAAAAGAACTTACAGTTGTTATGTATATCTAATTTGCTTTGTTTGTTAGTTTTATTTTATTTTCTTACATGCTATTGTAATGTAACATTGTGTGTTGGACTTGACCTTGTGGAAAATTGAGTTTATTTCTGCTTGACCCAAATTGACTTTTTTATTTTATTCATTGTAAACAACTAATACAAAGCTAAATTATTCTCCATATGTATGGGTTTAAAATCTGAATTATTATTAATAGAAGTAAATATGTTTATTTGGGTCTATGTTTTGGAATTTCCTGAGAATAATCCAGGTTATGGTTATTGTTTTGTAAACATCAGGATCGTTCTAGAAGGTTATTTTCCATTAGGTAATGTTTTGCTTTTTTTTAGAAAATGCTAACTGGGACCCGAGTTCAAGTACAGAACTATATATATA
>JAECUM010055976.1:0-16278 GCA_016617855.1 Megalonaias nervosa | reverse complement strand
GTTGTATGGTGGTATTAAGGTTATGACTTCACACATCATCTTCATTTCATATTTATGCAAAGATTCCTCTTAACTTTTCTCATTTCAAATTTTGTACTAGCACTAAATGTCTACAAGTATCACTATAGAGATAGCAAGATGAATGAAATGATGAGTGTTTTAGAAATAGCTTACATCATGTACAACATGTAGACCCAGCCATGAATTTCTCCCATAGTGTTTTGCCAGGTCTGTAACCAGTTGCTGCAACTCTTCATTCAATATGTCCACAAGACTGGCATCATACTGAGTACAAACATATCTGTAATGATGATAACACTGAAGTATATCTCATGGACGTTGACTCTTGAGTGGGTGAACCAGTGCTTGCAATCTCCTAAACCCTTTTTTTATCTTCATTAATCAAAACCTTGAATGATATTATACACGAGCGAGTATAGATGATTAACCTGAATACCAATTTTGTTTTCAAATCTAAAAATTATCAATGGCGTTGTTAAGTAGAGATAAACGTAAATGGATGCAACAACCGTGTTATGTCTCTTGTAAACCATACCATAGAAATTAACAATAAGTCTCAAGAAAATTATCAATTTCATTGAAATCCAATTGCAAATATAGGTGTTACTGTGTGTAAATGACAGTAGGGAAGTCATATAATAAAACTCTATGACTCCTCTCTAAAACAGTGGCAAGCAAACTCAGCCAAGGCGTCGTCATTATTATACTGCAAATTCTGTTGAAATATAGTTCAAGCACTGCAATTAAAGTGATCCAAAATGATTGACAAATGGATGGAAAGGGAGGTCGATAGATGGACAGACAAATAAAAAGGCCTAACGTAATAAACCCCATCTCTACATAAAGTGAAGAGAACACAAAAGAGTGCTCAATCATTTGAAGAACAGATCAGCGGCAGTCGTGGGTGTCGTTGTTGACATTGTATCAGATGAGATTTTAGATCTCAAGCACACAATGTGATGCATTTTATCACCGATATACCACATTATATGTAAAGTAACTTATACTTTCTGGTACCACAAGCAATAGTTCACATCTGTGCATGTTACCTCCCTTTTAAGGTAGTAAATATTAAAACTGCTTTTTGATGTACAGTTTTGCGACCATCGACAACAGATCCTTGTCTGAATTACAGCAGTGTATCTGCTGTTCTGTTTACCCTGTTACATCTTAAGTACTTCATCTGTTTGATGTACCGGGCCAACGTCATCACCGACTGAAGCACACCGAGTATATACCAACCCAAATTAGCAACACGGCTTAAACAACACCTTCAACACGCTGCAAACAGCACATGTACAGCAAAGGTCTATCAACTGCCCCGTGTAATCTGATCCTACTTCTGACACCGTTTATTGTGATCATATTGCTAAATATATTTGCATCCTCAATTTTTTTAATATGGTATCTATCGTAGGTAAGGACAATGACTTTGTTCTTAGAGCTTAGTCTAACTTATTTGGGCCGAAGCAGATCCGCAATTTGGTTGTCTTTGCAAAGAAATACTGACTGCGTTGGAAAAAACATCTTCTGTTTCTCAAACCGATGAAGCTCCATTTGTAATCATTTTTCTTTTATTGCCACTCGTACAGTTCTTGATAGATACACTTTGGGCATAACACTGATTTATCTCGAGGTGTTACTTCCCTTAAAACTTACCACTACCTTCAAACAAGTCTGAAGTTTCTTCTAAAATTGAATCATGAGTCAGTTATGTTTCTCTATGAATCATTGTAAGGTTCTTTGATCGTGTTGTTTTATTTTCAGTTAAAAGTATTGCAACGTCACTGTCTAGGACAAGAACGCTTGCGTAATGTTTTCTTCTTTTCATTGAGTTTGTCATCTTCTGCATTTTTTGCTGGTGTGACTGTTATCCATTTGTACCTGGTAGAAACATGATTTGTTTATTCTATCTGGTGTTGTAAACAATCTACCTGTGCTGTCACTTTAATGACTTTATAGTTGACACCACAGTAAATCTGGAAATTTACTGCTCATTTCCCTTTTCCACATTGTATGTCTACAATTGCCCAGATCTCATACTATCAGCAAGTTTCACCGACATGCTTTCAAAGTATTCTTCCTGTTCTCCTCCATCGCTTCAATCATGTTCCACTAGATTAACCAATATCAGCTTTCTTGCTTCCTTCCACTCAGCTCGTACGCATCATTCTCGTCTATCTCCTAGAAACGTTGAGGGTTGAAGTTAGAATTCTACGTTCGGTCACATTTATATATGGATTCACCTAGCTTTTGATTTCGGATTAAAACTATATTGTTTTCCTGTTTCATTCTTTTTCGAATAGGGAAAGTTTTCCTTTCCATTTATTTCATGGTCTATGTAATGGCTACTTTTCTTTTCCATCCACTGCGAGTCCGTTGTAGAGGAGGGACAATTCTTCTTTTCCATTCATTACTAGGTCTATATATAAGGAAAAATTATTCTTTCCATTTCCTCCATGTCTGCTAAATTCTTTGAATCAAAATCTCTTTCATCTGGCGTTTTGATATCTACAATGATGTTATCACAATGCCTTGCCGCTGCTTCTTTGCGGCGATGTGGGCTTGAAATGTTTTTAGGTTTCATGAATTCTGCTTGTAGAGTAATTCGTTTTCACACAAAAGATCAACATGTGCTCACTCAGTATCCAAAATTCATAGCATGCATTACATCTGACACCATATTTATCATTGTATATGCTAAATTCACACATCACGATCCTCACACTGCCGACAAGATAGAGGGAGAAGAGATATGTGTGTATGCACTGCTTATTTGCATAATTGTTCTGGAACACTTAGATCAGTCCTACTATTCGTATATGAAATAAAACGGATTATAGTGAATGAAATGAACTGCAATTCATTTATTGTTATAATCTTGATTTAAAGGAACCAAGTTATAAATATTATTTCCTCGTTTTCGAAACACAATAAATGTACATTTGTTTTAAAATGAGCACTGCTATACCATCTAAATATCATTGCGAGACACAATGTGTTTAATCATCATTGAGAAATCTAACCTTATTTACATGCTTATATATTTTTGAAAACAAGATTTCTCGACAATAACCACCCATGAGATCCAACACGTGGGTATATAAATGTAATATATGTTGTGTGTATCAACTAGTATTGTGAAATAGCAATTGAAGCATATTAAATGTATGTTTTAAACATTAAACCCATGTCAAATGTTTGAATAGAATCCGCTTGGTTCATAGATCAGATACAATAACAAAATTGTTCCAGAATATCCACCTGACCCAACAAATACGATGAGGGTACATCAATTAATCAAATCAGATTACATTTTAGTTAATGATTCAATGCAATTAGTTTTATTCCTTTCAATGATTTATATGAGGGCTTTCGTTGCAGTCAATTATCTGCAAATGAATATTTTCAGAAGTCAAAGTCTCACGTGGCGTCCTCGTAATTCCTACTGATGGGCATGATCTTGTAACAGTTTCCACCCAAATGTTCCCAGCCATCGTCCACGTCACAAGATAGAGGGGCACCTGCAATGAATGACACAATGTTTACCGCAAGTGTGAAAATACAAGCAAACTTGCCAAATAACAAGAAAATAAATACACAAAAAATACCATCTGTTGAAAGGGGTTAAAACTGGCATTAAATTCATAGATAATAATAATTTTTATTCATATCCTCCACTCTGCATTAGTATAATTATGGTTACAATGATTAAAACATCTTTAAAATTAGTAAACAACGGATTTGTACCTAAGCCAATTCTTGGCTGCCTGGAAACATGCAAACATTGTTGATCAGAGGTGTTTGGTAAACGGTGGCTGTTTAGTTTAGTCAAATATATTATGTTCTCTTTCAATAGTATATTGTAATATTATTTTATTTGCACTTCACAAGGAAATGGGTTGGACTAAGTTTTTCAATTTAGATAATACCCATTTCCTGCAAGTGTTTAAACAGAGATACGCAAGGCAGAAAGAAAAGCAACGAGGACAATAAATAGTACACATAATGCAAACGTGAATATAATATAGTACAATAAGTTTATACATTATTTCAATTTCGTCAATAGACTATTGTAATAAATTTTAAAATATTACAATTTATTTCATTGGAAAAACTGTGAATCCAATAAGAAGCAGATGCTGCAGTACAGGTAGCAGATGTTTAGAGTTTCTATTATTTGCCTACACCAGCTCTCATAAAATGTACATTCCACGGAAAGAAATTAGATGTCTGTTTCAACTGTTTTACATAAAATCTCCAAGGTGACTGAATTGAGTGATTCCTAAAAAGTCACTAGTTTAAGGGACTATTTGTTTTGTTTTAGAACATGAGAAATGAAGTATTTTCCAACATCATATTTATATCGGATTTAGGGACATCTGCTATTATTTGACACAATACATTTAAATTCCGGTTTAGTTTTAGCTTTCCTATAATTTCAGGCAGGCTGTTACATAGTTATATACTGACGTTAATAAAAGATATCTTTACTAATCCGAGTATAGCTTTGGAAATTCGAGTTGCATGCATTTTTGTAGATCATAGTTCGCACGATTACTGGTAATGGTTGCAGTAAATAGTTCCAAGTATACAGGGCATGGGTTATTAACTATAGTCTCAAAGTGAAATAATGTGTGGAGTTTACTTTTTTCACCTAATTTTGGTCAGTCAATGTACTTTTATTTTCCGGTGTATCTAGTAAGTGCAGGGGAAAGTTTCTCTAAACCATCCAATTCCTCACTTGAACTGTTGTCCCAGAAAACATCAGGTCCAATGATTTCTTACTTAATATGAATTGTACTGAACATTTTATAAACCGAGTTACATAATTCGTATAGGTGTATTGACGATTCCCCTGTCAACTAAAACATTAGTCTTCTTAATGTCCCACTGTTAAAGATTAGCGTAGGATAGTTAGCAAGCTAGAAATCAGGTACAAATAGCATAATGTCAGTTTATTAGGTCTGAACTTGTCTAACCATTGTTAACTGGCCATGTCCTATGCATTCCTAGATTGGGATTTATATCGGACTAAATTCCATCAGGATTTTTAGACGAAATATCACCAACAAATTTTCTTCTGACACAAATTATTTCATAATTAATATCGTTCATATAAAGATGGAATATAAGCAGAATACTAATCCCTGTAGAATCACGGCTCAAACAAGTTTGAAATTTAACAGGTTGTACTTGAATAGAATGTACTGGTTTGTGTCCGCCATATCATTTTGAAATCATTCTAAAGTGGACGACATATTCCATACGTTCCAACGTTAAAAAAGAAACCATCATCTCATACCCTACCGAACACCATGCAAATGTCACCAAAAAATTGTACAGATTGACTCAACTTTGCCATAGCAGCACAAATTTAGTGATAAGTATCAGTCAGTTGCACAGTTGAGAGACAATGAAGCAGTACAGACTGATACTTATAAAGGATGTGATTTTTGTGGAGAGAGTTATGTAGGTCGTTAAACATAACTCTTTTCTTAGTCATTCATACAAAATCAAAACTGAAAAATATCAGTAGCCTGAAGAGTCACTTCTGTCATCCTCTTTAAAAACATGTTTCAGCAATAAATTTCCAGATTATTGATTTCTTAAAAAGGAAACATAAGAGCTTGCAAGGTACAAGAACTGTTCTAACTAGTATTGGATGACTAATTCTATCATGACTACTAAGAATGAATATTGCTTATACCATCACGGAGATCTGTAATGAAACATTCATGAGGTGAAACTTCTGATTTTGTGTTGCTTCTATAGACAGCTAACTGTCCTTGACTGTTGACGGTAGATACTGAAATAAGGTATTCATTTATCTTCTGGACATCGGAAAAGTACATAATTTCATTTCCATTATCACGATTGAAGATGTAAATATATGGGCACAGGAATTGTATTTTACTAAGTGTCGGACACGTTTTCATTAATATTTTTAGTTCAAATCACGATCATCAATATTTTCGTAATTTGATAAAACGATTTACCTTTACGTATTTTTCAGATTGAATGCTATTGTATTTATATTTTGGACATTAATCTACACTGGACGAATTAATACAATGACTGAACCGATATTACATACGCTTGTTAGGTTAGGATTATGGTAAACTAACTATAATGCAACTACTACATATTTACTTAGCACCAGATATAATAAATTTAAATAAATCAGTGCCAGAATTCATGGTTTATTGTGATATAAGGTTTCATCTTATATCGATCATTTTGAAAACGATGATATAATTCTGGTCAAAACTTTGAAATCAGAAAACTTGTAATTACCTTTAAATCAAAGGGAAAGTTAGTACGTGTTTTCTGGAAAATGGGATGGAGAGTCTTGTGGCTCATGTTCAATTAGACTAGAAGCTGAAGGAAAACTCTTATTTTTATATGTGCCTTACATGAATGTACTAAGTGAACAGAAATATGTACAGAAATTAAATTCAAATGCACAGAACCAATTTAGAGATATGACCGATTCATCTGAAACATTCTTGAAGATATTTTAAGCTACAAAAGTTCCCATGATGGATATATTTGTGACATCACTAAATCACATCTAGTGTATCAAATATGTACTGCTTTACTGATTCATTGTTGCCATTATGTTCTCTGCGCAAATCTTTAAAACAATTCACACAAAAAACAATATTAAATTATTGAGTAAAACATTGTAAATTATGCTTATGGAGAGACACGATGGACAAGCTTACAAGACAGTCATAATAAAATAATAAACATTCATGACATTTCAGTTATAAAAATTTGTTTATGCCCTTTGAGTCAAATTTTGGTTTAATTTAATTGTTTTTTTGTGATACAATACATTGAAGTATGCACTCTTCAGAATTATAGTCTCTCACACATAGAAGCATGTTTTAAGCTTAATACAGTTTTCGGCCCTTAGAGGAAACTTCCTCAAGCGATATAGGTGCAGAGGTCAGAATGTCAGATTCACAATAAGTGGGATGTGCGTGTGAACCCTGCCAAAACAGTTTAGATCAGTTCCCAAAGTCTGTGGTACAAAATTGTCTCTCTTGTGCTGATATGACATTCAACACCAATAAATCAATCAACTAATTTATATATTTTATTAAACAGGCTAGTGATTGCTAACGTTCTTACTCTTTGGTCTTTCGCAAATATAGTACAGCTGGTGATCGCAGTTTGTATCATTAAGAATGCCTTGCCAGATTTCAGCACAATGTTCCTGTCCCATGTAATTGTTCGGTTCTCCCTGCGCCCATTTTCTGAAACAAAAATAAACTGCCTTGGTTACAGGGCACGGAAAATTAAAACAGCAAACATTAATTTCAAAATAGACATTTGAGCAATGGGATCACATGATTGTCTCTTACATATGTTGATCAAGGTAGTGGCCATTGTCTACACTGTTGTACAATAATGCATGAGTTGGCATCAAAAGAGCATGTCAGTTTCACCTAGGGAATGGTGTACTTGTATTACATGTGAACTCATTGGAACTTACGCGTCATCGGAACAGATCCAATTTACAAATGAAGGTTAATGAATAACCTATTGCTGACATGCCCAATGTATTTTTTAATTTGTATTGTGTGATTGACCTTTGTCCTTAATTCAAGGTAGGAGTTTGAGCCTACCTTACTATTATTTTTGTTCGTAAACAACATATTACATAGCTGATGTTTTACTAGAGATTATATTTCAAGATAATTATTACTTATAGGTAAACATGTTTACTTGGATTTGTGTTAACGAGAATCGTTTTCCCATCAAACATTCCTGGTCTACCTGATATTTTCCATGTTCTTTTGAAAGTTTTAGTAATAGGCATGATACTGTTTAAAACTTATAACGTTCTTGAAAATAACTTAAAATGTTCTTGAAATGAACTTTTGATCCTCATCCTGGTCCTCTGATTGTGCCTTAGCTTTCAAAATCTTGTTTGCATTAGAATTTCTCATTCCAGTCTTAATATCTGATGTAGAAGCAGTCATTTACTTCTGTACAGTTTTAATTTGAAAGGATTTATTTATTTACCTATTTAAATTTTTATTAGAATTACAAGATGCTAATTAATACTTTCGGAAATAATCACTAATTTGGGCTTAATATGACTTCATTTAGAAACATTTTGGACTATATCATCGAGATACATCAACACCTTTAGCAAATTGTCACTATTTGAGGCTATTGGGACTTCAGCACTCTCAAGATTGAAATTCATTAAGACCGCCACTGGAATTCATTTGGAATACTCTATACTTTTGGAATTGTAGTAACATTTTTAGGTCTATTCGGGATTTAATTCACGGTACTGGAAGTTCTATTTAAATTTACACTTTGCGATCTAGACCAGCAAATTATTTCTTGAAATATGCTAAACTTGTTATGAATTTTTTGATGTTATTTTCTGTTACTTAGTTTCAAGCCATAAAGTTGTAACACATGGAAATTGTCAAATCCCAGATGTTCAGAGAATTTATTTTGTAACAGATTTAGGGTCTAATGCATGATTTGTTTTCTTCATATGTAACGGTCTACTTGCTCAGTCTTTAAGGGGGGGAATATAAATACTAAAAATGTTAATGTTCATACAAAAGATAATAAATCATATGGAAATGATAGGACAATAACCTAATCATAACAATGATCTATTTATTATCATTTCTGGCACAAATAATAAGGTAGGCATTTTCACGAAATCTTTCGTGGCTGGAACATCTTCTTGATTTGGTGTGAATTATTGGGCCGTTAATTGATGAAATATATTCAGTGCAACAGAATATGATAACTCCAAATGTTTTGGAATATTTTTACCTTTCATAACAATGGGAAGGTATGAAGTCAAGGAAACTGCCAAGAAAACAAAGTAAACTGACAACTGGCCTTAATTTGTCACCTGTGTAGCACATCATTGAACACTTAATTAAGTGTAAAATATAACACAGTAATTCTCTTGAATAAACCTGTTTGCTCTATTATTTTCAAATCTTAAAATGAAACAAAATGAACAGAATTCCTTTAATTTACTTCTACATGGCTCAGGGAAAAAAAAAATTTATATACCTTTCCACGTAAAAAGGTGTATGGTTTAATTCGAACAGTATTTATACCTAACATCATCCTAGAAAGTACATCAAATATAACATCAAAAGAGACCGAGGACTGAGTAAAAATATCAAACTCTTTTATAACTTCATTTATTCAGGAAAACATTTCGCATATAATTTGTAACAATTCAATATTACTTAATTCAATAGAAAGCTTATTGAAAACTGTCCATATGCATTCTTTTAATCAAGATTTGTCTACCACTACAATTGCGATAGATAAATAAATACATACATGATAAAGTTTAGTTATGTAATTATTGCAGAGATCATATAATAGAGAAAATATGAAATAGGTGTGGATGGGATCTGTGTATTAAGCTGAAAAATGTTTTCATCATTGTATGAAGTTTTGCACCCCATAAATATATGCATATTATTTTCATCATAGGTCATGAAATTGCCTAAACTAATATACTAATTGTCAATGAAAATAGTAAAGAGAAAGAGGCATTAGCTGTATATTGTTGAGATTCAAATAGCAAATGTTCAGTTATTTCGATATTTCTGCGTGTACAGTTACAGTACCTATTGTTGGAAACATGATTTAAGGATAAAATCGCTATTTGAACTAGTACATTAGGATTCCAGATTCGTATGTTGGAATTGGCCAACCCAATCGTCATTGCTAGAATATGAAGGAGTATTATGCATACCTTGGTTCAGTTAAGTTTTGAAATTTTGCATAGATTGCTTACGTAATATTTCTGTTAATAACGTGTTTCACAGTTCAATTGCAGAAGGCAGGGATGAATTTTGATGCAAGGTAGTTCTTCAGAAGGGAGCTTAATAGTATTCTATGATCGAGTGGTCAAGGTCACACTGCTAATAAAGCAAGGTCAAATTACATCCGTGTAAGTAGATTGGAGTAAGAGGATGGTCCATTTTAAACAACTAATTTTATTTGCAGCCCTGTCTCGTCATTAACAAATAATCTCTAGATAGGTGACCTGACTGAAAAATGAATGGAAGACAAACGATATATGCAAGTTTATACTAATTGTATTAATCTGTTTACAAATATCTATTTTTATCACTGATTTTTCTTTTACAATAATCAAATGACGAAATAACATGCTATTACACAGCACGAATCAACAAATTGCTCACTTAACAAAATAAACACTGACCACCTAAACAAGATTACATTATTTATTGTCAGCATAATGACAAAGAAAAGAAACCTGCAGAACAGTTGCTGTTGTGATTTTTCATTCTGAATCTAATACGTCCATGGCTAGAATACAAACCTTACTGATGGCAGCTGTTGTGCTAGGTTATTGTTTTATCCATCACTATCTATCTTCGAAAAAGTTGACATTTGAACGTACATGTATAGATGATGATCTTTTGCAACCATTTGTGATTGATAAAGAAAGAACCGCGACTCATAACACAAAAAGTACAGTTTAAGTAAAAGGAAAGAGTCCAGATCTTAATCTCTCTCACACACACACACAAACACACACACACACACACACACACACACACACACACACACACACACACACACACACACACACACACACACACACACACACACACACACACACACAGATATACTTCTTATAATGTATTTTTTCAGGTTTCAAAAATTCGAATAGTATGTGTACTGACAATGGTTTTAAATATGTAATAAGAAAGGGTGATAACCAAAATGTTTTGTAAAATTCAATAAATAATTTATTTCCCCAGAATATAAAGTGAAAATTCAAAACGAACTTACATTATTAAATCCCAAATAGTCCTAAATGTTCTCTCACAAGTCCAAATGTATAGAGTTTCAAATGAATTCCAACGATGCTACCGAATGAATTCCAAATTTGAATGTACTGGTGTGCCAACAGTGTTCAAGTATCAACATTTTTTCGAATGAATTTACAATATTCCCAAAATATTGACTTACACCAAAAATATTGAGGGGTTTGTAAAACCAGTAAACAATTTAAATAAATCAATCCTCTCAAATATTGATTGAGACACATCTTAAATTGATTCTTCTAAGACTGATGTTAGGATATCAAATGAGTAGTTTTGAAGAAAACAACATTAACATAAAAAGCTAAGAAACGACAACAGAGTCAGGATGAGGCCAGCTTCCGATCAAATTCATCAAATAACTTGCTTCTAGAACATTTTTAAGTTCTAAAAAGACAAATAAACCTTGAACGCAACATCTGTAAACATGTTTAACTCAATAGTGATTTACAATCATAGATAAGTTTTAGATATGTAATATGTTTCTTACAAAGTAACAAGATTGATGTCATTTAGGCCAGAAATTCAATTAGTGACTAAGGTCAATCACGCAATATAGATATACACAACATATAATCATTGAGAAAAGCCAACACACAATACATATTAGAGATACATAGCATATGTCAATGAGAAATTGTGCATTGGGTAATTATAGGAAATTGTGAGATTTAGTAAATATGATTTTTCAATTAATTCTTTCAAATTTATCATTTTGTTTAAGATTAGCTTAAGCAAATTTTATTTCATAAGTTTGTAATTGGAGATTACAAGACCTACAATAAAGTAGGTAAAGGATTAGGACGAAAACCAACGACTGATAATTATCTTTTCCTTTCACGATACAAAAACTGTAAATATCAATGAATATATGGCGAATGATATTACGTTTAAATAAAAAAAGTTGCAATGGACGTAGTTCCATTCAAACCAGGGAGAAAAATAGCACTGACTTTCATCGGATCATTTTAAAAAAAGAATTAGACGAACTGCAACAGAAATAAGAATATGAATGGGTTACATAGTATTAAATATTTTTAACAAAATCTTAATTTACATTTATTATGCAAAAATTGGTATCATTAAAGTATAATGAAGATTTGGCACTATGTTAATATTATCTCAGATCTGAATTGGCATTAGATAACATACGTTATCTTCGTCAGAACTCACAAATGCTTATAATTAACCGCATGGTCACATTTGTTTACAATATCTAAAAGCAAATCCCTCCTTAAAAAGACAATGACATACAAAAATTGCTCTCTCTCTCTCTCTCTCTCTCTCTCTCTCTCTCTCTCTCTCTCTCTCTCTCTCTCTCTCTCTCACACACACACACACACACACACACACGAGAGCGGTACTGTATCAGAAATGTTTAATGTCATATTAGTAGTTTCTCAAGAGACACGTAGCTGTAACACATTCTTGCAAAGCATTGACAATGCAACCATTTGACTCTTTATTTCAAAAAGTAATCGTTCGCATTAAAGAACCCCATGGTACATACTTTTATATCAAGAAAATAATCTGAAGCCTACCTTCATGGATCTGAATTTATTGAAGCAAGTTATACTCACAAGTCCCATCATCATCGCAATAACCATGAGCTAGAAAAGTATCATTAGTGTTTGGTGATGATGATGATGATGATGATGACTATTGTTATTATTATTATTATTATTATTATTATTATTATTATTATTAGTATTATTATTATTATTATTATTATTATCGCTGATTCATTCAATAAACAAGTGGTACTCGAAGGGACTGGACCTATGCTCTCCTTGATGGAAAGTATTTCCAGGAGTTCAAGATAAAACCATATCTTCCTTTGAACTCTTCAGTGTTGAAATACATCTCCAATATTTTTCAGCTATAACAAGATTTTCAAGTTATGATAACAAGATTTTCGAGACTGCTTCTGTGATGACCATACTTGATATCAGATCAGCACCATTTATATTTAGATAAGTTGGACATCATAAGAAACCTTTCTGTGAGAACCCCATATTAATATGACCATCCATGTAAGAAGAGTATTGACAATAAGATTTTCAAGAAGGCCATTGTAGCGGTCATATTGGACACATTATTAGTAATATTTTAATTATTTTAACTTGGAAAACAACTATACAGCATGCAAACATTTTCAGTGAAAACCCCATGTTGATATAACCATCCATTTAGAAGGAGTAGAAATTACTAGATTTATCAAGCTGGCTGTCGTAGCTGCCATAGTTGACGTCATATCGGCACTATTTTTATTTGAAACAAACAAACATTTTTAAAAAAGTATTTTAGTGAACACCCCATGTTGATAAGATCATATGTGGGACAAGTAGTGATGCAAATTTTCAAGTGGGTTACTGTGCCAGCCATAGATCAGTACCATTTTATTCAGATCAACAAGCCATGCTAATTAGTCTTTTTGTGGTATGACCATCCTTCTGAAGAAGGAGTGATGAGACAATTTTCAAGGAGGTCACTGTGACAGCCAAATTGATGGCACTACATCACCATTTTCATTTAGATACAGATAGATAGTATGTAAAATTTCATGGCAACCCCCCCCCCCCAGTAGTTTTGGAGGTGTATCCATAATAAACTTGTATTAATTGACGGACGGACGATGGACAAAAGAATATCTCATAAGCTCTTCTTGTCCAGTAGAACTGAAAACTAAACCTGTGTTTGTAAAATACGTATAACCCATCCTTTCCGCTGAAGTTTTTTAAAAAAACAATCTGTGGGAACATGAAAATCTAAACAGTTATGAATAGACATGTTAAATTACATTTCTCAGTATCAAGGGATTTATTTGTAATCCTGCTAACAAAATTTACGTTCCATAATGTACAAGTTTAAGAATTCGAGGAAAGGTTGGGAAATTTGTAGTGGCTTGAAACTCTAGCTAGAGCACTTAACAGTAAGTACTAATGTGTCTAGTAAATTTTATTTGCCAGCCGCATGTAGTTTTGCTTAATTGTGCTAACAAGGTTTCTCACATCAATGTTTAAGTACAAATAAAAGAAGAACTGAGAAATTGTTTAATTAATGTAATGGTTTAAAATTCTAATCAGGTAATCAGTATATAGAAGCAAACATGTTAACAAAATTTATTTATCTACATTGCGTCGAATTTGCCCAATATTGCTATCAATCTTCCCATGATGCATATGCTAACGAACAGATATACATAAGCAAGTCAATATGTCCCAGTCCAAGAAGCAGGGACATTAAAACATAGTTACAATTGCTGCTGCTGCTATTGCTGTCTGTAATTATTTTATTTACTCACAGTAGATTGGGTTCAAGGGCCACTCCATCTGCCCAGAACCACTTAGTGACGTCTCCTTGTTCACGATTGTTCAGACCAGTCCACCATTCATCATTCTCAAGGTTAATGTTCTCTATACGATGCACTTGAGACAGCACCCACACCTACCGCACAAAGAAGAAACATTCTGTCAATTCTGTCAACACATTTGGAAATCAGAAAGATCACTCCCTATACTGATTCTTCAAGATTTTAGAATAATCAGACCCACATTCTTATAACAGGTGTCATAACAAGTTCTTGATACGGTTACCTTTAGAAGGCTAGTTCTGTCATCTTGGAGCATGCAATTTTCGAAATCGGATCTATTTGTCATGACGTGTAAATAAGAACCACTCATTCAGCACACCTGGACATCAGACAGTTCATGACCTGTACTGAATGTAATATTTTAGAACAATCAGGCCACATATTCTTGGAAGAAGCTTCAAAATAAGTTTTTTTAAGGTTACTTTAAAAAGCTAGGTTTTTTTTTTTTTTAACAAGGAGCATGCAATTTTAGAAGATGTCATAATGCAGACACAAAATTGTGTACTTAATCAAAATATGTATACAACCTGAGATGGAAGTATGTTTTTATTATTTGAAATTAATGGTGAAATATTTCCTATTATCTGGTTTTCCTTAACAGCCGGATACATTTATCAAAGGTATTTTACTGACACAAACATTTCAATTTATGTTGAGGAGACTTCAGACCCAATTTCTCTTCCTCGATGACCCACTTTCTTACTCTTGATATAGCACACTTTCATCAAAGCGAACTTAATCCTAAGTACATGGGGAAGTTCTCGGTTTAAAAACTTGGAGCCTTAATATTTGTGCCTTACAAAAACTTTGTGACGATCGTTGAATATCTTTCTTTATGGTTGTAGTAGTAACTGTACATAATATACATCAGACTAGACCTGATTTCGCCTACAGGTACTCTTGTTATATCTGCTGTTACAAAAAACAAAACAGATCGATAGATTTCAGAAAATAAGTTTTAAAGCAAAGGAAATGAATAATTAGTTTAATATTTGATAGAATCATTATGTCTTCTCAAATTACTGTATTTTAATTCATTAACTAGCCGGAAGCTGCCTTTGATACATATATCATCCCATGTATGTCCATGTGGGTGATATAGAGTTGCAAAGGCCAGGTCTGGCTTCTAAATAACAATTCCAAAGGTCATGTCTGACAACTAAATAACTGTTCCAAATGCGGAGTATCGAAGTCATCGCCAGAGAATATATCCCCATACTTATTCATTAGCAAAAACAGAGTATATGAATTAGTCTGAATCTAGTTTATAATAAACATTAAGCTGAAAAATAGTTTAAATTATTGAAGACATGGCCAGTTGAGTTTGTATGTAATATATAGTATGACACAAAATTAGGATTGATTTCCCTGACCCATAGAATCACCAAAATGTTTGTTTTACTGATCCTGCCTAAATTTCACATATCTTCCTATTCATCCAAATACCCATTGCAAAACATTCCTAACATAACTGCCTCTTAAGGGTCGTACGTCAGCCATTTGTGTTTATGCTCCCAGCATGTTCGGTACTTTTTTCAAGATTACCACTAGTGGACAATGAATATTGTCGTTCTGTGACTGTGTTCACTGTGGTTTATTTTGGTAGTTGTGATGGCAGGTACCAGGGTAGCTCTGGGATGTTCTCTGGTTATTTTCATGTTTCTTCTACAGATGTGTCCTTGCCTGGACATGACAGGAGAAAATGATAGCTCAGGGAATATACACACCCTCCCCTCCTAACACTTAGGTGTGCAGATGATTACTAAGAACAGCTAATACTAATGGTGCAGGTCTGACAAATATCAGAGTGAAAAAGAGATTGATAAATCCGGCATAAGGATTGTGTGATAACTCCAAAGATTAGAGATATGTTGACCTGTTTTGAAAGTCACGCTTAATAAGCATTGTATCTTGATTCTGCATTTAGTAGGAGACCTTCCAGAAAACTTAAATGCAGCTTGTATATTATTTTATATGATATTATATATATATATATATATATATATATATATATAT
>JAECUM010055973.1:0-14870 GCA_016617855.1 Megalonaias nervosa | reverse complement strand
AAAGCACTTTTGCAACACTGACGAATAAATTCAATATACACCCTTCACAGTCCTTCGCTAATTGAAAAGTAAAAATGAAATCATTACATTTTGTCTCACAGCCAGCACTCAGAAGCAATGATAAAAATATAATAAATTCTGTTAAAACAAACATTCATTAATACCATTGGAAAAATGGGTTATATATGTATGTCATATACACATATGCGCCTGAGACAGTGCTTGAATCACACCATCAGTACAACCAGCAAACCACCAACACCAACACCAATGTTATCATTTACGCCATCATTTGAACTAACTTTATAAACTCGATGAGTATTTTCTCAACCAGATGAGTATTTTGTCAACTAGATGAGTATTTTGTCCGAGAAAACAACTAATTGCAGCATCGTCAAAGAATCTTTCTCATTTCTTTCAAAATTATTTCAAACGTTTCAAAAACGAATTTCCTTTGGAATTTTTACATCTGGTTCATTCCACTGACTGGAAATATAAATATTTGTTACCTGGTATGCCATTCAAAGACTATTTCACCGATATATTGTGTGAATAAAACAGACATAAATGACATAACGATACTATGTGCCAGTGTTGGTAGGCGGTGCTCTTTATCTAATATCCCGTTCTCGTCTACACAGGTAATTAACACTGTTTGTATTTTGCACATGTGCAAATTCGTACACGTATGTGTTTGCAAATTTTTTATGCGTTCATATATAGGCTTTTAGGAAGATGTGGAAATGAGGAATATTTAAGTTCAAATGTATAGGTAAGGGTTCATTTACGAGTCACGTGTTTCAGATATAACACAGAAATAAGAGCCTTTTGATATCAACGTCAGTGAAGATGATGATCATCATCACCATTACCATTATCATCGTTATTGAAGCTTAAATGATCCTGTTAACAAGTCGAATTGATATCAGATTCCACACTCTCGTCAACATCTAGGGGCATTGTTAAGATCAAACCCTGTCTACATTTGTACAACCTACGTGTGACAGCTTTTTGTGAGTAAAGCGATGTAGTGATGCGTTTGTCATTATAATGAACCCAACATAGCACGACGTCATAAGTGGTCCAGTGTTTGGGATATGCTGATGTGGAAACAGTTTCATTTTTTGGCACCATTCAAGACTGGGCTTCAGTAAAAAAGGAATAAATTCCAGTATTATCAAAGTGCTATCAAACTAAGATGTTTGATCTAGTTCAGACAGCGGATCAAGGCAACCATTCAGGTGAAAGCACTTTAGAAATTCACGCTCTCGCAACCAGAACGCTGAACTAAATGGCTCCAGAGGTTTGAAAGATTTCGGTTAGCCTCGTGTCTAAAAAGTAAGAAGAGGATTTTTAAGTAAGCAATCTGGTCTTTCCCGTGGAACTGAAATCTAAAGACAAACTGAAATCGTTTATTTTGTCAGCTACAGGCTAGATGAAATATGAAACTTCGAAAACAAAATTTGAAAGATACTTGATCACAAAAGACACTTAAAATATTCCAACGTACGAGATTCAATCAAAGAAAGTAAACTGAATCCTTGACTTGTTAGCAGATAGGGAAACGGTCGACTCTGTTACTGATTTTTGATATAGTTACTGGGATGACGTCACGAAGGAACCAGTATTATTATAATAATTTTTAGCACAAGATAGGCTATACATGGCGGCCATTAAATTTGGTGGAAAAAGAACCCGGGAAAGCCCCAGGGAAGAACCACCGACCCATGGAAAACTACTGGCAAGCTTTTTCACATACCCACGTTGACCCAACCGAGAATCGAACCCACACGGATAGAGGTTAACTGTCAGTGATCTGTAAAGACGAGTGCCTTAGACCACTAGGCCACCCGGGGCCTTAGACCACTAGGCCACCCAGAGATCCCGTTTGATTAATAAAGTCAGAACAACAAATATGTGTTGTCATCTACCAAACTTCAGATTTTACCATCTTTGTTATTATTAAATAGATACACGAGACAGAGACATTATTATAAAAATATATATAATTCGTTAATTTTGTGCTTAAGGAAAGATTCTTGGACATTGTTCATCGCATTGTTGAACTATGTTTTAATTAAACAGAACATGTTATACTTATTCAATCGAGCAATCAGGTGTAGCAATGTTTTTCTTCTATTTCGCAACTTCTCTGCAAAAGTACATGCGCATCACCATTTTCCGGTGGATTTGATCCTTTGTATCAACATTCTCTTGTTTCGCACGGTACTGCACGAGTCAATAGACTGTACTGTAAAAGGTAATAGAGTACTGTATTTTTCTATACAAGTCAATAGACTGTGATGTAAAAGGTAACAGTGCTGTACTGCACTGAGCAAGTCAATAGAGTACTGTAGTGCGCTATACAATTTAGTAGAGTACTGTAATTATGGAGATCTGCAAGATGGACTGCTGATAGACATACCAGTTGTTGTAATTTGTGATCAAACGCTATAGGAAAATCTCAGTTACGTCCAGGCTTGACCATAGAAGTAGAACAGTCAAGCTCAACAAAGTGAAGCTATCAAAAACCAGGAAGATATGATCAGAGAGAAAACAAAGACAATGAAAAGATTCATGCTTTCCAAGGTAGAAAGCTTTTATCAAAGGAATTGTAACCCTAGTCCGGAAAACAAGGAAATAATTGTTGCTCTAGATGTAGTCAGATTCTATCCCACAGAGACAAATGTCCAGCGAAAAGTGCCTATCGTGATTTCCAAAATGTGGCAATTTGCGAAATTATATATCCACATAATAATATATGAAGACAATGATGGAACAGAAGTAGAATTTCGGGGCGGGGGTGCAGTCTACAGAGGTGTAGTTGAAAATCCATTGATGCTTATTGTTAAAGTCAGTTTATATTCGATTCAGGGTTGATACAGGACCTGGCATTACCGTGATTCTATATTTGTTTCGCGCAAACTTAAGAGTTTTCAGCTTGTCAAGAATGATACATTATAAATGAGACCTGTTAAAGAAAAGCCGAATGTTCTCAGAAAAAAAGTAAGAGCGAACATTGATATCGGCTCCTGAAGCACTTTACATAATGTTTATTTCATTCGTAATTTGAAACCGTCTTTACTAAATGGACCAGCCTTGCAAGTTGTAGATAATATTTCTCTCAACATTGTGGTTAGTAGTGAAAGAATTGAATTCTACCAAGTGAAATGGGATCAGGTGAAATCAAGTGGGAGTATATTATCAGAAGTAAGCCAGACGCAGTACTGCATGCTGTGTCAACTACGCATTGTATCCCGATCCTGTTTCTTCGAAATTTAATTCGAAATCGGGATTTTGGCAAATGAAACTAGTTCTAGAATCATAGCTGCTTCCGACATTCTTCACACCATCTGGCAAATTCTATTTTAAAAGACTAACGTTCGGTATTTCATGACCGTTTAAGTTCTATCATAAAAAGATTCCTGGTAGTTGCTGACTTACATGGTGTAGTATATAGAGAATCTCAAATGGGTAATGATTTAATATTGAATTTTGAAACTAGTTGAATAATGCCCAGCTTTTGCAAGCCTTGCCTCGCAAAAGCTGGACATTATTCAACGAGTTTTATAAATTTAATATTAAATCATTACTTATTTGAGATTCTTTTCATCATATAGTTTTTATTTCAGTGGAAATTATTTGTTGTGCATAAAATATAGTCCCAAACAAAGTTGAACTAGTAAACGTAGTGTTACGTGTAGGCTCGTACAAAAATAACAAGAGAAAAGAGTGAATCCTTCAAGCTTTGTATATTTTAACAAAATGATTTATTTCCCTAGAAAACAATGTAAAATTTGGAAATAGGACTTACGGTTTGTGAATATAATCCAAAATTTAATCCTAAGATTGAAAAATTTAAGTCCTATCACTAAACAGTTCTAATAGAATCCGGGTTCGAATCTCGATGAAAATTCCAATATGGAGGCGATGACGTCAGATGATGTCTGTCCTGATGGTAACAGATCCTCAATTTAATCACAGTTTATAATGTTTCCGTTAAACTCCAGAATAAATTTCCACTGAATTTCTTTCTCCCGGAACTTTTATAAAAAGGTACACTTGTTTAGTTTTCTAGAGAATGAATTATTAAATTCCAAAATACAGATGAACTTCAAAAGCAAACTGGCAACAACAATTGAAACCTCTTGAGCCCTCAAGGTTTAAAATACAACTCTCTCGAACTAGTAGAAAATAGCTGTTTTAAGCGTCGATTTTAGATCACATAGTTCTTCACGTGATGGGCTAAGTGATTACTAATTTGAACAGCGCAATAAAAAAAAAAAATGAGAATTATCACGTAGCTACAATAGCCCTATCTAAGAGCCAAATTCTCACACTGAAAATATATTTAAAAAAGACTGTTTACAGTTCAGCTAACATGCGGACCGAAATGACCTTGGCAATAGCCAATCGTCTTCACTCGATGTTTACAACATCTATGAACCAGAGTGAGCTAAAAATAGTGCTAATATAATATTTTTACGTTCTAAACAAACTGAATTTACTGGAAAAAATATCGAATCCCGTGAAAATAATCATTACAATAAAATGTAATGAAACAAGAATAAAATAAAATGTTTTCAAAAAACTAACACACAAGCAATTTAATTACATATAAGTAACAGTAGATTGTACTGTTTTTTTACAAACTATTAATCAAAGAAAAAGCTTCCATCCGAAACAACAGAATATTTTATAACGACAAAATCATTTTTGAAAACAGAATTATCAATGCGATGTGATGCCACATTGTTTCATACAGTACACAGTCGGCCTAGAGTACATGTTTACCCTAAAATGTCACTTTCATGACTAAACATTACATTGCTACTATTTTCATGTGAAATAGGATAACTGGATGCAGAAATCCCCCACGTTTACGGTAATGCATTTGTGACCGCATTTTTGCAGTATTTGATTTGGAACAATAGACTGTACAGAAGATGTAAACAAATTTCCTTTTAACTCGGATTTGCATCCCATGTATACTACGTAAATATGCTGTTGTTGGATAAAGGTCTGTCAGTTGGGAGACCCATTTATGTCCACATTCTTCTGTTAACAGAGGTGAGTTTATTTATTTCTGTAAGTTAACATTTAAACCACGATTGTATATAGGGTGGATTCTATATCTATGTTACAGATATACCACCCTCTCCCCCAAACCCGCCACCCGCTATCAGATGAGCAATACCCTTAGTGTTACTTCTTATTGTTGTTCTTGTATTGTAGTTTTACGCAATTTTTCTTATGATGATATTGTTATACATGACATAACAACCCCTGTGGGGTAACATATCCATATTCAGACAGCTAAGATATTTTTTCCTCATTTTCCTTTCGCGAGTAGAGTTGAATAACAACCGCCAAAATGTTCATTCAAAACATTTCAGAAGGCGGGGTTAAAAAAGATTTTTGCTTGGATCGCAGCCAATCAGTAAAAAGAATACTGCACAATAATTTAATGGGCTTATTTGGACCAATCAGAATCACATAAAGTGATATGTTTACATGTTATAATATCAAAAATATTAAACTGCACACACTCTAGGCAAAGTGTACCGACTATGTGATAAATCAAATGTATGACCTCCCATTGTATGGCTGTGGCCACAAAAAGGACGATTACAAGAGATTAAGAAAGGCTATTGTATTGGTGAAAAAATTTTGTAGATTTTTTCTCGAAAAACAGTTTGTTGTGGTCAGTGTGACATGTAACCCTTAAGACTGTCGTATGGGCTAGGCTCGCAATAAGCCGGTAACTTGTGATCGTTAACCTCTCTTGTTTGGGGGCCTGATTGAATTTGAATTAGAGTCCGTTCGGATAACGGTTCGACAGATAGAAGATGCCAATGTTAACGTGAGGTTGAGTAGCAGAAAATGACAAAGTTGAGATAAGCCAGAAACAATCTTGGGCTATTTGAAATAGGTGTCAAAAAAATGAAATTTTCCAGGAATAGTTATTAATAAAGGCGGATTAGAGAGAATTATTCTGACTTCGATGGAAGTGTCAAAATTTTGGCGGTTAGAGAAAGTTAATCTTGATTGGATAAGCAAAACGAGAGGGTGTGTTTCCCAGACAAAATTCAATGCTTTAAGTAATTTCCCATGCGAAATTCGGCAGTCCAAGTTTTCTGCCGAAAAAGTAGTCTGAGAGATTCCGAGGAAACTAACAAGTATTTTTTGTCGTTAAATAAATTGTCCGTGGGAAGGGGTCCGGAAGAATTTGAAAGACCCGAAACCAGAGAGAGAGATTCGGCTGCATAGAAAAGACGGTGATTCTCGAAAACCACAAAAGGTATTGTATCAACCGCATACAATATGTTCATTGATGTAAGATTTAATTGTTTGTTGAATTTATTCGTTTTAAATTCATGCTTCAATTTCCTTGAGTTCAGCAGTTAATCGTACATTCGTTTGTCTTGAATGTTATAAGATTCATATATTGTAAGAATGCCAAATAATATTTCATTGATATGAATATGTTCGATTTAGTAGTCTGTAACAGAAATAATGCATTGCAGGAATTTCATGCTTTACGCTGATACAAATTGTGAGAATTAATTTATCTGCTTTAAATAATAAGTATCACGTATAATAAGAACTGACTTTTCTATGTTTATAAATGTATGCATGAGAATTGCTAATTAGCAAGTAATGTTGTTAAGACAAGACGTGAAGTCCATTAATGCATTTGAGAAATTAACTTGTGAATTCTCTTAACCGATAAAATCGGCGGGTATCGACCGACATCGTTCAGCTAGTAATTTACAGCCCACAATGAGGGGTAATAGTTTATCTAAGAGGACTAGTTATATCATGGTTTTAGTTAAGAATGTGGCTAGCGCTAGAGAGATATTAATTTTATGATAATAGGGTTGTTTATGTATCAGGTTGCGAAATGACCGTATTAGCTTAGTTCTGTTAAATTACCATAAGACGATATCTGATGTAAGAGTCGAAATATTGCTCGATCTCAGAAGAAGAAAAATAACCTGACAAATATTTAGGTTGCCTATTATTATATTTATTTGAAGGGGAACAATAGCTCCATACCTGTACTGTACAGTAGGAAAAAGACAGCAGACTACAAATAAGTTACGGTTGATGACCCAAAGTGGAGGGAGAGAGAGCGAGAAAGAAGGAAAAGAAATACGGCAACGCTGACCCGTCACCAACAGTGATTTGGAACGGACCGGAAGCAACCAGGTTATGTTGACATGCTGGCAATTTGAGTTCGATCATTCACTCGATTCTATGATAAAATTTGTTTTATCGGTATAACAGAAAGACTAATTGAATTTCTCATAATTTTTAAAATTCTATTTCTAAAAGAAGGTGTATCATTCAAATGTCATGTTAAATTTCATTTGTAATTGATTAAATTCTTATAACTTTACATGCAGGGGCCTGTGTTGTTCTATTCTATATCTTTCCTCAGATCTCTCTGTTATTGCATGCATTAATTTCATATTTTATTTTATTGTTTACTCGATCAGGGCAATATCACCGTGGTCGATCATCTCCTAGATAATGATAACCAAAGCCACATAACAAGTGGGGAAGGGGGGGGGGACACATCGCATTTCTCTCCCTGGCAGTTATGATGAGAATAAAACTGTGAATAAAACTGTGAAGAAAGAGATGTTCGAATTTTCGCGTACCTCAGTAAAATTTGGTAGGTCACATACTAGATCTGTTTGGTATTATACCAGCTCCAGAGAACGTTTGTGCCATTTCAGAAACGAAACCGCAGAGAACATATCAAATGGCAAACCCTTTCTTTGGTAAAAAAAAAAAAAATAAATTAACAGAGTAAGTTTTCTCCAAATTTGGCAGCGCAACCTACTGAGGAAGACAAAAGAGTGGCACTGGGGGTGTAGCACAACAACGAGAATTCAAAGAAATTATAGCAGAGCTAAGAGCTAATCATGTGTTAACTCACAGTGATCCAAACTGAGAAATACATACGTCGATGCAATTATCATACAGGTATCATAATTCACATTGAAACTGACCACAGGCCGCTGTTATTCTAACCAGGAGCCAAAGATATATAAGAATTGCCGCCAGCAACACTATAATTCAAAACGAGATAGGATCAAAACTTTAGAGAAGAGCACATGTGCGTAATTTATGCAGACAAATCGACTAAGTGCTTGCAAAGAAAATTTGTAATGAAGTAGTGGCAACGTTGTCATATAACGATGTGGCAATGAGATTTGGCGAACTTGCTGGAATGTTGCTACAACGTTGTTGCTTAACGTCACAAAGCAACATTCTGACAACATTCAAAACCTATATTGAAAATGAACAATGAAAGTTGCTTCTGTTTCTGAAACCCATTTGCCCAACTGCTCTCAAGAAAGTCCCAAACTTCAATTAAACATTACAAAAATGTCAACATTGCCATCCACCTAGAAGTAGTAGAGATAGCAGGATTTTCAGGAAGGTTGCCATTGTCACCATATTGGATGTCAGATCTGCACAATTTTCATTTGGAACAAACTAAACATCACCAGTCATTTGACCATAATAGAAGGAGTAGATTTAAGATGCCAGTGCACACGAGTGCACAAATCACGTAAACATTGTACAAATTTGCACACTTGAAAGGCAGTGATGCATGATAATTCCTGCAAATTTAATTCAAAGTGGCAAATATAAAAATGCATTCTGCACTGTATGGAAGTGTTATTTAACTCTTAAGATATATTGAATAAGAATGTAAAGTAAATTTACTTAATTAAGAAGAGACAAGTGGGTATGAAAATGAACACAATTCAACATATTTTACCATCACTTTATTTTTGTGTTGATTTTCTTTTTCTTTTATTGAGAATGAAAATCAAAATCAGTATCCTCAATAGCATAGTCAGTCTGTGTCGTCTGTTCAGGCTCCTGCAAATTTAAAAATAACTTTAATGCTTGAACAAAGTCATATGTCATCTTAGTACGGCTTACATATGTAGAAGTCAAGTTAAATAGTGTAATGAAACAAAAATCAAGTTTGTAAAGAGGCTAAGTTTAAGTCTAATTTGAAATCTATCTTTATTTTAAACTCTTCATTATTATCATTCTGCAGCTTCAACTTTTTTCATTTTGTTTTCACGAACAAGTCCACTCACAAATTAATCAATTATATAAGAAACTTAACAAAGAAATAAAGATAGGGCTTGCACAAATAAAATGCACAAAGTTTGTCACATTTGCTTGAATATTCGACGTACTTCTATAGAAATTTGTGTGCATCCCGCAATCACGCTTTTTGACCCACACCCATACCCACCAACAACTAAGCAAATTCTTTCACCCCTAGATTTTCCATGTTATTATTTAGCAAATACACTATATAGTTGATGACAGATGTTATTCATGTGTTCATGTGTGCAATGTTTATCACTCACCAAAACCTCATGTACATAATTATCACGAAACAATGCCAGTATTAAATTGTTTACAGCCAACATAATAATAATAAATAAATAACATAAAAAATTATATGGCTCATTCATACCTGCAATTATGAAACTTTAATTATCTTTTAAAGTGCATTTCCTATTTTACGTCTATGTATATCAACATGTATACATCTGTCTAAACGTAAATATCTTTAAATTTCGGTTGTAATTTAGAATTTTATTGTACTTGATTTTTAAATATAGTTTGGTCAAGAATGATAAATGTTACGTTATTGAGCGAAGTGTAAGCTCATTTTTTTTATTTTTAATAAAAACGTTAACTCAAAGCATTTTGTTATGTAAACCAATCCCCGTCCTCACTATTTTTCTTTGCAAGCCAGCTCACCCCCTAACCCCAGTGTATCAACATAATATACTTAATGCGAGTCAGATAAATGCCACAGCAATACGCCAAATAATTTAGGTCATATTATGTACAGACCGAACATGTTGGTCAATAGACCACATTTTCTTTGATTGTAAATGGCAACGCCTCATGGCATCGTGTTTACATGTGCATGAATGCACCAACGTTTAGCAACGTTGCCAGAACGTTATATCCCAACGTAACCAAATCAGCCACACAAAAATCTCAGACAATAGTGCGTGCGTGCGCGCGCGCGCGCGCGCGCGCGTGTGTGTGTGTGTGTGTGTGTGTGTGTGTGATTTGGACTTTTAACGTTTCTTTAACAATTCTTCAGTCATATCGCTACGATGTCTGCAGTGTGGCAGTTTATAGTGATGTCTATCATTGGGGCATCATGCCGCAGACATGTAGCATGACGTCCCACCCAGTCACATTATCCTGACACCAGGCCAACCAGTCCTAATACTAACATCTTAAACGCCAAACGAGGCAGCTGTTAGTACCATTTTTATAAGTCTTTGGTATGACTCGGTCGGGGTTTTCGAACCCGCGACCTCCAGTATCCGAGGCGGATGTTCTAACCACTAGGCCACCGGAACGTTTCTGACAATAGTAAAGCTAATTTCTGCAACTAAAACTGCGAATTATAGATTAATTAATAAGTTATATACCTTGACGGTTGAAAACAGTAGATAATTCATCATCCCAGCCATAAATATTATACTACTGGTACAGGAAGAGCTTTAAACTTTGGTTCGTATATTCATAGAAAATTGAAAAACTGATTGCACGTAATGTCTGTAATCATAGAAGCTGAGAAATAAAATAGTTTCCGACAAAAACTGTAACCTTCATTAAGTTATTTTTTTTTCAAATAAAAATGTAAACAACTACGAAACAGTGATTGTACCGCCTGATAGTGTAAAGTTAAACAAAGCATTGATAGCAACGTGTTTAGAAACGTTACATATTATCCTTGTAAAAAAATAATGCTATTTACTGTACATACTGTAATGATTAATGCAGATATATGCAATTTGTATATATATATATATATATATATATATATATATATATATATATATATATATATATATATATATATATATATATATATATATATATATATATATATATATATATATATATATATAAGTTATGTATATATATTAGATCAGAGGACTATTAAAAGACTAATAAAATTATGTTCATGTGTAATGTTTTAGTAACGTTGCTAGAACGTTATATCCCAACATAACCAAATCACAACCTAATAGTAACATTGTGAAAACGTTGTGTGTTAGCTGGGTACGTGAAACATTTAAATTGTATGGATTTACTCCAATGACAGTGTATTGCTTCTGCTCTAATCACAGTTCATATTGTTTGATGATAGCACTTTTGATCAATATAACAAATACAAACAATCAAACAAAGAACATCTAATATTAAAGAAACGCAATTGCATCCGAACCGTTAGTAAAATACCCAATTTGTAAAATTCTGATGGAGAACTCTGTAATAGGTTCATCATGTCACATGCTCACGGTAAAATGTTAATTGCAGTTGATACATTGTCGTGCCTGTTACGGGTTCGGAAAGCACCATGGGTGACAATTGATTTCAGAAAGAGACACTTGTTGTTCGTAATTATAATTTCATTGCCTGCCTCAAAGTTTAGACTAGAGGCAACAGCTGCAGAACAAGATCGAGGCCAGACTTGTAGAATAATTAACGAATATTGCCAGACCGGATGGTCAGAGAAATATGTGAAGAATAAGCAGACTGAAATGGTGTATTACTCGACGGCGATAAAATAGTGATTCCTGGGTAGATGCGGCTAAATATATTTGACACGAAGATAATTAGAAGTTTTGTAAAATATATAGAACTTGCGTTGTCCGCGGTTTTGTGGGAAGATTTGATAAGGTAACGTAAAGACCTCCTGAAACACTGTGGCAACGCGCCGAACTGTCCGTGCGACTATTATTTCCATACCTGCCGTGGTAACATGTAGCAAGTCGTACTGAAGCTGAACCAACTAACATATATTCTTCTAGTAGACCAGGGGTCTCAAACACGCGGCCCGCTGGCCGCATGCGGCCCGCCAAGCCATATACTGTGGCCCGCAAAATGATTGGCATCAAAAGGTGTTATGAGAAATAACAAAGGTGGTGTGGCCCTTGGGCCATCGAAAATGCCCTCATGCGGCCCTCAGGGTGGTTTGAGTTTGAGACCCCTGAAGTAGACTATTTCTCACCTTACACTGAAATCGCGAAACTAACGACTACCGTTTCAAATTTTGTAATAATTCGAATGCAATCAGACGGAGTTGTAGATATGGCCTTCGCAAGTTTGCGCTAGACAAAATGGCGCCCCGGACGAGCGTCATCTTCAGCGCCCGCTACTCAGGGAAAAATACCTCAACTCAGTAGAATGCGCCCCTCCCCCCCCCCCGGGGTTGGCGCTCTGAGAAGTCGCCCGTATCATCTGCCCATTACTATGGCCCAAGTTGTAGATCAAGAAAGCGCAACTACATGGTTCCGGAAGGTGCGCAGTATATATGGGATTTGGTTCACACAAGGAGCGAGATATCCGCTTCGCGAGACGTTAGATAGCGAACATGCGCCACACGAAGAATCTGAAATAGTTCCGGAAAATGCACATTTAGAAAAATTTTAGTTGTGTAACTTGTTACCGGTTACATCGCGACAAACAAAAGTGTCATGGTATTCGTTCAGGCAGACTTTCAATCACGCTCAAGTGATTACTTGTTCATCAGCGTGAATACACTTGCAAAATTGTATTTCCAGTAGTATAAATAGCAGAAATAGAGCAGTATTTCCCTGAGTAAAAAGTTCACTTGCACGTATTTATATTTTTAATCTAAATAAGTTGATATCTACTTCTCAGCAAAGGTTTTGTTGCGTAAATGATCCTCAAAACAACGCTAATGAGGTTCAGATTACGTACTGTCTTGTTAACATCTAGGGACATTGTTAAATGATCCTTATTAACAAGTCAGATTAGGCTCAGATTACATACTGTCTGGTAAACATCATGGAGCATTGTTTAGTTAACTCCCTGTCTTTATTTTTTACAACCTGTATGAGAGCTTAGTTTGTGAATTAAACAATGTCATGATCAAAATACGTGTTTAACTTGATAAAGAAGCCATTGTAACATTTGTCAGCGAGAGAAATAGTTTCATCCCAACTTTGAGTTTTAGGGACATTTCGTTACAGTTCATTTTCGGATTTGCACACATATATTTATTTATTCATTACTTTATTTATAACCATATACCCATGTAGGCACATGACAAAGAAACTAATCATAGCTTATTTAAAACGATCTACCCATGTATGCACATGGACAAACAAACTAATTATAAGTTATTTGTAACCATCTACCGATGTAGGCACATGGACAAACTAATCATAACTTATTTGTAACCATCTACGCATATATGCACATGGACAAACAAACTAATCATAATTTATTTGTAACCATCAACACATGTAGGAACATCGTTACGACTCTATGGTCTTAAACTAACAAACATAAAAGAGCGAAAACCAACAAGTTTTGTAAAACTCAACAAATTATTTATTTCATTAGAAAACAACGTGAAAATTTAAAAAAGAATTCACTGTATTGTGAATTAAATCCAAAAAAGTCCTACAAGTTCTATCAAATGTCCAAAAGGATAGAGTATTCCAAATGAATTCTTATGTTCAGAATCAATTCCGATATTGAATGTGTTACGAATATGTAATTCAATTACTTGTGTGTTAAATTTAAATTCTTTTTTATTTTAGTTTTGTATCATTATATTTTATTGTAATGATTATTTTCACGGGATTTGATATTTTTGAAAGAGATATTATGTTTATATAAAACATAGTATGACTCGCATAAGCACGATTTTTGCATGCCATAGTTTGTCGATTTAGTAAACACTACGCGAAAACGACTGGCTATTGCCAAGGTCATTTTCTGGCCCACGTGTAATTGCATTGTTTACTGCGCTATTTGATGAGGAAATAGCCACGCGTTCCATCGTGCGCGCCTGAAATGACGTCTTAGTTCAGTTTAAAAATACTCAGATCCCCGTGAAATAGTCAGTCGTATAATATATCTTCAAGAAGATGGATATATTTCTATTAGGTGCCGTAAAGAGTTGTATTTTTACATCTTTGGAGCTCGAGATGTTTTGTCATAGATGACAGCTTGTTCAGAAGTTCATCTATTTTTTAGAACATAATAATTTATTCCTTGGAGAACTATACAAGTGACAAAGACATTCGATGGAAATTTATTCTAAATTGAAACATTACAAGTTGTGGTTCAACGTGGAACTCTTGACATTCGTATCAAGACTTCACCTGACGTCATCATCCTCCATCTTGAAACATCATCAAGATTCGAACGTGGATTCAGTTGAAACTATTTAGTGATAGAACTTGTATTTGTTCAGTATTAGGATAAATGTTTGGATTGGCTTCACAAACTGTAAATCCTATTTTCTGTTTTCACTTTTTCACCGTATTTTCTAGGGAAATAAATTATTTTTGTTAAAACTTACAAAGCTTGTTGGTTTCACTCTTTTCTTTTGTTACTTTTGAACGAGCCTATACGTAACAAGGAGAAAATTGGGTCGCTCGTCCTTGGGATATTTGAATTTGGCTAAAATATTTCAGAAAATTGTTTTTTGAAATTTAAATTCCCCTAGTTTTCAAATCCCAAGTACTAGTTTATATTTTATTTGAAATCTTTAGTGAAAACAACAGGCTTTCATTCACAATGTCATCAAAAGTGGAAAGTTTTCTTTCTAGTCTAACTCAAGAGCAGTTGGATAGTCTGAAAAAATATGAGTTGCTTGAACTTGCCAGAAAGTACAATCTTTCTAAAGCAAAATCTACCTTAACGAAACAAGAAATTAAAAATATTTTGATTCAATATCTGTTAGAGAGGAATGTTTTTGATAAAAGTGTTTTAGCTTCGGTCAGTAAGTTGGTATCAGACTCTGACATAAA
>JAECUM010055972.1:0-34022 GCA_016617855.1 Megalonaias nervosa | reverse complement strand
TGTGTGATTTAGTGTTATTTAGTTTTATCATGCAATAAGACAAACTGTTTGCAATGTTACACGATGCACTCTAAAAGTGTCTGAGTTAAATGTATAGTGCATATGCGACTATAGGGGCCTTTTCAAAGTATTTTCAGTCGAGGAACGTTTGCACAACTTGATTTATGGCTGATATTAAAGTTATTTCTTTCGTTGTTTCTTAATACGCGTGGTTTGGGATGTTGAATTATTCCACAAAGGGATTTTGTGTGATTTCTTGCATATAAAACTGTATGAGGTTGAAGAGATAGAATGGGCTTTTGGGTTCTGGATTATTCGCAGACGGATTATGCGTTCGAACATTCGAAAATAGAATGCCTCTATATTTCTACATTTATTTACAACTTGAAATGACTCTGTTCAAGTTACAGGAAACTTTGAGTTAATAGGTTCTATTTTATTTGTGCATGCTCGATAGTGCGTGCTTACATTCGTTGGTGTTTCGATAAAATGATTCAGATAGGTAAATATCTGGATTTTAGATCAAAGACGATCATAATAAGCTTTTGTTTTCAAAATTGTGTGTGTGTGTGTGTGTGTGTGTATGTATCTGTGTGTGTGTGTGTGTGTGTGTGTGTGTGTGTGTGTGTGTGTGACTGTGTTTCGACATTCATTTATTTCTTGATTTCGACTTGAGTACTTCATGAATAATAAAATATGCATTTATATCGATCTTTTGTCTAGGTTATCGATATATGGTTTTTGCATTGACCTTTCATAAACATTTATTATTTGTAGGTAGTCATATAAGAATATTTTTCAAAAACTGTTAGGGTTTAGAAAGTAGCAATATATTAGGAATGTTTCTCTCTGTGTAAGGAAACAAGTATACGATTATCTTTATATGATGTTCATAGAGCTATTGAACAACATCTTTACGTCAAACGCTTAATGTGGGTTCTGTGCTTATTTCAGTTCACATGAGAATTTTTGTAAAGGGGTGGCACATGTATTCATCAATAATTCTCATTCTAAAATAAATCGATAAAATGGACACAAAATGGGACATTTTTTATCCTTGGCCTGGCAAATCAACAGAAGAGAGCTACACTAATTAAAAAATAAATGATCAGCCACAGTTTTGTGAACAATGGACAGAAAATATAATAGATTTTCATATTCTTTTGATTGTTTGGCCTGGGTTATTGGACTTTAGAAATTTAGAAAATTATGAAAATATAAACAATTCCACGCGAAGGTTAGAGTTTTTGTTTCATTTCTGCCAAATTCCACATGAGTTTTCAATTGTAGTATCCTTATGTATGCGTTCTTTGTTTGTCCACCCCAGTTAGATTCAAACGGTAACATCTCGAGAGACTCGACTGAATGTCCGTTCGAGGTGTACATCACTATGGTCTTAAACTAAGTAAGAGTAAAAGCAAAGCCAACAAGTTTTGTAAAATGCAACAAAGAATTTAATTCTCTAAGTTAAAAATTAAAATTTAAGAAAACGTTGGATTATTGTGAATCAAATTCCAAATAATCCTAAAGTTATATAACAAATCCAAAAGTACAGAGTATTCCGAATGAAAATCTTGAAAGTGCTGATGTAACAATAGCCTTGAATGTGCCGACATATCATTGGTCTTGTTGGCTCACAGTTATTTAATCTAGAATGTCTTTGAATGAATTCACAGTAATCCAAAACCAATGGTCTAGTCCCAAAAGTCAATGAGCACTTTGTAATACCAATGAATAATTTAAATAAGTAATTCCTTTCAAATCATAACTGAGCACAACTAAAGTGATTCTACCCGACATATGTTAATACAGGAATAAATAGCTTTGTTCATCACAAACAGTTTTAAAAAAACTATGATACTATAATATGACCAGAATATGGATAATTTAAAAAAAAATCCATGAAGTTCGTAAACAAGTTCAGTTTTGTTTTAGTTAAATATCTGCAACCAACCTGACAGAATCACGCAGACCACAGACTTTCATGCTGTTATGTATATTTAATTTAATTGTTTGTCTGTTACCTTTAATTTTTTTATTTCATTACATGTTATTGTAAAGTAGCATTGTTTCCGGGACTTGACCTTGTACAAAATCGAGTTCATTTCTGCTTGACCTGATAGATTTTTTGTATTTTCTTTTTATTTCATTTATGTAAACAATTAATGATAGCTTCATTATTCTCTATGTGCATGAGCTTATTATCAGGATTATTATTCAGGTAAACAAAGAAGGAGTAAATATGTTGATCAGGGTCAAGGTTTTGGAGATTCCTAAGTGAATTGTATAGGCTATTGCGTTGTAAATAAACAAGGCTCATTAGATCATTCTAGAAGGTTATTTTCCATTAGGTAATGGTTGTTTGTATAAAATACTAATTGTGACCTGGGGTCAAGCAGAGAACTATACTATCATGTGACTGTTAGAATTTTACCAGCCGTGCTTTAACATCTAGCACTTTAAGTTGTATTATGTTGTGACCAGTTTGGACTGAATTTTATTTTCTTCATATTACTGAATTCAAGTAATTATTTTTTCTGAAAATACAAAAGTGCTCTGACAAAATTCTTAGATATAGACATTCATTGGAATTTATATTGAATACAAACTTGGAATAATATTTCTATGATTCAACAAGAGACTGTTGATACATCAGGACTTTGCAGCCTATAACAGACACGTCATCGCCTTTAATTTTAAATCTCTTTGGGCTTGAACTGAATTTTATTCAGGACTTTTTATTACTAGGACTTGTGGCTTTAATTCTTTGATTAATTTTGGATTTAGTTTGCATTACCGTTAGTTCTTTTTTTTCTTCTCATTTTTCACTTTGTATTCTAGGGAAATAAATTATTTGTTAAATTTTACAAAGCTTGTTGTCTTCACTCCTTTCTGTTACTTATTTTAACAGCATAGACTCGTAACAGAAAATTGGGGCTCGTCCGAGATATGACGTTTGCTAAAAAATGTCAGGAAACTTTGTTTTTGAAACTTGATTTCCACTAGTTTCGGAATGTTTAAAGTCCCAAGAATTATTTCACATTGTAGAAAGCTTTAGTGAAATCAGCAAGCTTTTTACAATGTCATCAAAGGTGGAGGTCTTTATTTCAAACCTACCCAGGAGCAATTATTCTGTTTGAATAAAGATGAAATGCTTCAGCTTGCAAGAAAATATGATCTTTCTGAGGCAAAAGCTTCTTTAACGAAGCAAGAAATAAAAACTATTGTGGTCCAATATTTGCTGGAAAAGAATGTTTTGGATAAAAGTGTTTTATTTTTTTATTAGTAAGTCTGTATCAGACTCTAACATGCAAGTAAAGGAATTACAATTACAATAAAAGATGGAATTAGAGTTAAAAAAGATTGAACTTCAAAAACATAAAGAGGATGAACAAATGCAAATGCAATTAGAGACAGAGGAGAAACAAATGCAATTAGATAGAGAGGAAAGAGAGAGGAAAATGCTGTTAGAGAAAGAGGAGAGTGAGAAACAAATGCAGTTAAAAAAAGAAGAAAAACAAATGATGTTGGAGAAAGAGGAGGGAGAGAAACAAATACAATTGGAATTGGAGAAAGAGAAAAGAGAGAGACAGATGCAAATGCAAATGCAAAAAGAAAAGAAAGAACGCGAATTTCAATTTAGATTAAGAGAATTAGAGGTGGCAAGTGAAAAACACATCCCCGCATTACATACAAATTCAACTTTGATGTTACTCAGAATATTAGGTTAGCGCCCCCTTTTAGAGGCAAAGAACTAGATAAATATTTTCCTCAGTTTAAAAAAGAAAAATGCTGAAAATTCGAAATGGCCAAGGGAGCAATGGTCTCTATTATTACAAAGTCTTCGGACTTTTTGGCAAACCCCGATAAATATATGCATCCCTGTCGGTACAGTAATGTGCTGACTATGATCTGGTTAAGGAATGCATCTTAAAGAGTTATGAGCTAGTCCCTGAGGCTTCTTGGAAAAATTTCAGGAACTATAGAAAAGAAGCTGGACAAACTCATGTCGAATTTGCAAGAGAAAAAGAGCAGTTATTTGATAGGTGGTGTTTAGCCAAGAAAGTTGATCAAGATTACGAAAATCTCGGACAACTCGTATTACTTGAAGAGTTCAAGAATTGCGTCCATAGTAACATTAATACTTATGCTGATGAGCATAAGGTCGAAAGCTTGGAAAATGCTGCTCGTACTGCTGACGAGTATTCCTCAGCTCATAAAGTTTCCTTTGTAATAAGTCTTCCACTCAGCTGTCGTCTGGTAAAAATGTATTCCATCCTAATACGAGCCCTTCCAAATTTCAATCTGGCATAACTTTTAGAAATCACGTTTCGGACGAGATTGATCAGAAATCCTTATCTCTTCCTACTTGTACCTATTGCAAGAAGAAAGGACACGTTATTTCTGATTGCTACAAATTAAAAACTAAACATCAAAATCAAGACAGACCTATTCCAAATGCTCTTATTTCTAAGAGGTTAAGGTCACCGTCATGTATTGAAAGCAATACATTTGTTGGGTCTAATAACCCCAGTCTGATTTTATTATGGAGAATTATGAAACATTCATGACGAAGGGTTCCATATCGCTCTTGG
Source organism: Megalonaias nervosa (assembly GCA_016617855.1). Lineage (NCBI taxonomy): Eukaryota > Metazoa > Mollusca > Bivalvia > Unionida > Unionidae > Megalonaias > Megalonaias nervosa. Next base: position 29,427 of record JAECUM010055972.1, on the reverse strand, counting down.
GTGATTCAGCCAATCATATCTCCATCAAATTTTTTTAAGGGGCACGGGAGCTTTTCAGAGCCTTTTATCATTAGGTACTTTGCCTTTTTCTACGAAGTCTTCTTCTAATGAGAGTGTTCTGATTCAGGGAGTAGAGTGCGGCTTTGTTAAGGTTCCTCTCCATTGTGTAAATTTGTCATCAAACTTAGTCTCAGGACCCGTGACAGTCGGAATAGTGACTTCTTTACCCATTGAGGGCATTCATTTATTACTAGGCAATGACCTAGCTTGAGATAAGGTTGTGGTTAATCCATTTGTAACTGACAAGCATTCTTTGGATCAGAATGTCGATCCTATTGAAAAAGAATTCCCTGATTTATACCCAGCTTGTGCAGTTCCTAGAGCTATGGCAAAGAAAGCTCTTGAGAATGATGTGATCAGGAAAGTATACCTTTAGCTGACACATGTATTGGTCAGGCTTTTGATGAGGTCACTTTCACTCAAAAGGTATTGATCGCAGTGATCCTCTTTTAACTACACATTCTCTTTATTTTAATCAGGGGGACAAACAACAATCACTTCTCGTCCAACAGGAGGAAGACCCTGAGATCTCCTATTTGTTTCAAAGGGCCATTAGTGAAACTGAAGCCAAAGAAGTACCTGTTTGTTATTTCCTTAAAAATGGGATTATGATGAGAAAATGGAGACCTCCCGTTGATATCTGCTGGTGACGAGTGGTCAGCGAACTATCAAATTGTAGTTCCAAAATCGTACAGACAGGAAATTCTTAATATGGCCCATGAAACTCCTTTGGCTGGCCATTTAGGGATTAATAAGACTGATCGCAAGATCTTGAATCACTTCTATTGGCCAAAAATTAAAGGTGATGTTTGTAAATACTGCAGATCTTGTCATACTTGTCAAATGGTAGGAGAACCCAATCAGAAAATGCCTAAGGCTCATCTGCATCCTATTCCTGCATTTGAGGAACCATTTAGCAGAATAATGGTAGACTGTGTCAGTTCCTTACCTAAAACCAAGTCAGGTAACCAATACTTGTTGACCATAATGTGTGCATCTACAAGATTCTCAGAGGCAATTCCTTTGAGGAATATTAAAACAAAAACAATAATTAAAGCTTTGATAATTTTTTTTTTTTTTTTACTCAATTTGGCCTTCTCAAATGTGTCCAATCGGATCAAGGGTCAAATTTTATGTCTTGAATTTTCCACCAAGTTATTCTTGAATTTGGCGTTCAGCAATTCAAGTCAACAGTTAAATTATGGTTCGACAGAATTTCAGTGGAGAGAACTTGTGAGTCTGGTGATATTGTCTTTCTTGCTCATTTATCAAAATTTTCTTCAGATTAGGTATTACGACCCTTATAAAGTTAAGAAGAAAATGAGTGAGCTAAATTATAATAATAGTACTCCTGGGTTGTAAATAATTAAAAGGAGTACCAGTATGTTGAAAGAGATATTCAGGTTAATCATGCAATTAATTTAGTTGTACCTGTCCCACTCAGTGAGGATTTAAACGAAGGAATGCAATCGGACTCTATTGATTTTGGAGTATCAAATCTTAGGAATTCAAAAATTATGAATAATCTGGACCAGCAACTTTCATATTTGCAACAGCAAGAAAGGAATGAACTTAAAGAGTTATTACTTGAATATAAGCACTTATTTCCAGATGTTCCTACAAGAACAAACAAAATTTACCATCACGTTGACATTGTTAATTCCATACCTATAAAACAACACCCGTACAGGATGAACCCTCTCAAACAGGAATGCTTGAAAAAAGAAATTCAGTATTTGCTGGAGAATGATTTCATAGAGCCGAGTAAAAGTAACTGGAGTTCACCATGTATACTTATTCCGAAACCGGATAATACCTTCCGCATATGCACTGATTATAGAAATATGATCAGTGTGTGTACAACAGATTCATTTCCATTACCAAGAAGCGATGACTGCATTGATGAAATTGGAAATGCAAGTTATGTCACCAAATCTGACCTTCTGAAAGGAGTTTGGCAAATTCCACTGACGGAAAGGGCAGAAGGAAATTTCGGCATTCGTGACTCCAGATGGACTTTATCAAGATAAAGTGATGCTGTTTGGGATGAAAGGTTCGGAAAGTACCTATCAACGTTTAATGGACATGATTAAATCTGGTCTAGATAATTTTGATGCTTACATCGATGATATCATCATCTACAACGACACCTGGAAAAGATCATTTAGCAACAATTCGAAAATTCGTTGACAGACTCACTGATGCAAGTATGACAATTAATTTATCCAAAAGTGAGCTTTGCCGTGCTTGTTTAACATTTCTAGGACATATCGTGGGACATGGACATGTGGGACCTATATATGCTAAAGTCAAGGCTATTTCTCAATTCCCTTTGCCTATTAGTGAAAAGCAAGTGACGCGATTTTCGGCATGGCTGGATACTATCGGAAATTTTGTTCCAATTTTTCCATTTTCCATAATTGCTGAACCCCTGACAAATTTATTAAGCAAGTAAACCAAGTTTCATTGGTTTGGAAAACTTCAGGAGGCTTTTGATAAGTTAAATGCCATACTTAAGAGTGAACCGGTTCTTACAGCTCCAAATTTCAGGCACTCGTTTACACTGTCTATTGATGCAAGTGATGTTAGGGTTGGAGCAGTATTGATTCAAGAAGAAAAAATGGTATTGATCATCCAGTGTGCTATTTTTCTAAAAAAATAAATAAGCACCAGAGAAATTATTCCACAATCGAGAACGAATGTTTGGCTTTGATATTGGCATTACAACACTTTGAAGTTTAGATTAGTTCAGCTTCTTCTCCTATTATTGTGTTTAGTGATCACAACCCCCTTACTTTAATCGGCAAGATGAATAACAAAAATCAGAGATTATTAATGTGGAGTTTTTTGTTCCAGAAATATAATATTGACATCAGGCACATCAAGGGAAAACACAGTTTAACAGCAGATGCACTTTCACGTGTATAAAAACATATTGTTTCATGTATATTCTATGTCATTCATAACATTTAATATTATGTTCCTTTCACCACATGTATATCTGACTTAGAGTAAAAAGAAAGCTTTGTTGTATAAATATTTATTTTTCTTTATGTGTGGAAGCGTTATGTATATTTAATTTAATTGTTTGTCTGTTAGTTTTAATTTTTTTTATCATTTTATTACGTGTTATTCTAGTGTACCATTGTTTGCCGGACTTGACCTTGTCTAAAATTGAGTTCATTTCTTCTTGAACTAAATGATTTATTTAAAAAAAACATTTCATTTATGTAAACAACTAATGATAGCTTCATTATTCTCTATGTGCATGAGCTTATTATCAGGATTATTATTCAGATAAACAAAGAAGGAGTAAATATGTTGATCAGGGTCAGGGTTTTGGATATTCCTAAGTCAAATTTATAGGTTATTGTGTTATAAATAAACAAGGCTCATTAGATCATTCTAGAAGTTTATTTTCCGTTAGGTAATGGTTGTTTGTAGAAAATGCTCATTGTGACCTGGGGTCAAGCAGAGAACTCTATTAGTTTGTGACTGTGAGGATTTCACCAGCCGTGCTTTAACATCTAGCACTTTAAGTTGTATTATGTTGTGACAAGTTTGGGCTGAATTTTATTTTCCTCAGATTATTGAATTCAAGTGATCATTTTCTCTGGAAATATAAAAGTGCTCTGACAAAATTCTTTGATCAAGACATTCATTGGAATTTATACTGAATTCAAACTTGGAATAATATTTCTGTGATTCAACAAGAGATTGTTAATACATCAACACTTCGCAGGCTATAACAGACACGTCATCGCCTTCCATTTTAAATCTGTTTTGGACTTGGACTGAATTTTATTCAGGACTTTTTATTACTAGGACTTGTGGCTTTAATTCTTTGATTATTTTTGGATTTAATTCGCAATACCATAAGTTCTTTTTCTCTCATTTTTCACTTTGTGTTCTAGAGAAATAAATTATTTGTTAAATTTTATAAAGCTTGCTGTCTTCACTCTTTTCTGTTACTTATTTTAAGAGCATAGACTCGTAACACATGGGGATAACCAATGTCCTGAACTCAAATCCAGGTAAACATGCTGTTTACAAACGATCATTATTGTAAAGTAAAATCTAAAAACATGGACAAAAGTTAACTAATATTTTGCTTACGAATTACCCTTGCAATATACAATCATGGACAAATGTGTGTGCGCTTGTGTGTGTGTTTCTATTCGCACGGATGGCGGATGCATGTGCTTTGTTATGCGAGAGTATAATCCCGGCTAACACACAACGTTTTCACAACGTTACTGTATGGTTGTATTTTGGTTACGTGGGAAAATAACATTTTGGCAACGTTGCTAAAACGTTACACATGAACATCATTTTATGTAGTCCTCTAATCTAAAATATATAGTAAATTACAAATGGTATGTATATGCATTGATCCTAATAGAATTTACAAGAAATAATATAATTTTTACAAAGATAATATATAACGTGTTTACTACGTTATACCAATGTTGTGGCTAACTTTACATTATCAGGGGGAACAATCATTGTTTCGTAGTTTTATTCATTTTTATTTTCATAACCAATAGCTAAAAGAAGGTTGCAACTTTTCTAAGAAAATATTTTACTCGTCGGCTTTTATCGATTACAAACATGAGGTACTGTCATTGCTTTGACAATATTTTACGTATCTACGAACCGAAGTCTAGCTCATCCTGTACCGACCGAATCGCAGTTGTGGCAGAGTCGTATCTCCTGTTTCCCGCTATTTTGAACTACCAAGGTATGAACATTAAATAGTTGATGTAAATTCACATTTTTAGTTGCAGAAAATAACATTTATTTATTGATTGATGTCTGTTGATGCAATCATGCACATGTAAACTGCTACGAGCTAGGCGCGAGGAAGTGCCATGGCTGCAATCGCATTTTCAAACGAAGAAAGTGGGACTATCGACCAACATGTTCAATTCATAAAATGACCTAACTGTTAGGCATATTTTTGTGACTTTTATCCTACTCGTATTAAGTAAATTGTATTGTTACACTGGTACATTTTTGGAAACAAAAATATCGAGGATAGGATAGGTCACCGTGGTAAAATGCCTTCCGTTAGGCTAACATTTCGAATACGCGCCCTTAGGTCAAGAGCTTAAGATTTGTCGTTCTTGACCAAAACATTTTTGTTTTAAAATACCAAGTAGCATAAATGGAAATCAATCACAAGTGAAATTTAAACGAAATTATGTTTAGACATATTTATACACATGCTGATATACATAGATGTAAAAAAAGAAAATGCGTATTAAAGATAATTAAATTTTGATAATTACTGATATGAATTATAGTTGGTTGTAAATAACCTAATACAGGCATGTTTTCAGTGATAATTATGTACATGAGCTTTTTGTGAGTAATAAACACAGCACATATGAATAACATCTGTCATCAGCTATGCAGTATATTTACTAATTAATAAAATGGAAGAACTTGTTTACATTGGAAGTTGATGGGTCTAGGTCAGTTGTGTGATTGCGGATTCACGCATAGTTCTAGAGAATCATGTAGAATATTCAACCAAAAATGTTCAAAAATTTGTACCTTATTTTGCAAGCCCTATATTTATTTCTTTATTAAATTCTAAATTGTTGTGTACATGGCCTTATTACTGAATAAAGTTGATGCTGCAAAATGATAATTGTGGAGAGCATAAGCTTCTCTTTTTAATTTTGTTTTACAAAAATCCAATAATTGTGAGGTATGAGAATAAAGAGAGAGTTTTGAGATTGAGCATAAAAGTCAGTTTTATCCTACATAATGCATACATTGCCAAATCAACAAGTACTATTACTTAATTTGCCTGTGTCAGATTGTCAGGAATTATGATCCCATATCAGGTGCTTAACTTTGATTTTTTTAAAAAATTGTTTTGACTCATTTCAGTTGAAATAAGAGTATAGTGCATGTCACACTGGCAATAAAACAATGCATAAATGACTTTACAATTTTGAGAAAAGAATCATACATTTTTAGTATAATGTGCATGTTTTGATAAGAATTAAATATTTGCCTTGCTACAGAGCATGAATATAATATGCATGGAACGACAAGTATCATACATTTTTAGAATCTAAGACTTCAAATGTACCAGACAAAGCTTCTTAAAGATTGATGATGAACTTTGGAGATGATTACTATTGTCATTTAAAAGAATTACAGAAAATGTAGAAGTTGAAGCATGATTTACATGTTATTTGATATATTATTACTTATTACAGAATGAATGAGGTTAAGAGGAAACATTTACAGTACAGGAGAAAGTGGAAATCTGCTACAAAATCACTTGTGAAAATGAGAAGTGACACTGAAAATAATCCAGATATTCATGATTCTAGTCACAACGTGGGTTTTCAGTCGAATGATGGTGGTGAGGTTCAGGCGATGAATGAAGTACCTAATTCATTTTCACTAACATCGTTGATGAAGAACGTGACTCTGATGGTGATGTTGATGGAGAAATTTGGGACTTAATCTATCATAATGGTAATGCAGCATCTTCTTCAGACTTGTCATCTTGTAGACATTATAAATGTTAGTGTTCAATACTGACGCCATATACATCGAGTCAACATCAAAATTTGTTTGGAAATGGAAGATTATGACATGAAAACATAAGTTTTTGTTGCTTAGACACTGTTTTTTCTGAACATTGTGAGATGTGTAATTAGTTAAATTATAGGTCATAAAACATACTGTACAAGACTTAGTTGTGCATATAAACAATACAATGGATTCTTTTTTCATTGATGTGTCTACTCTGTTCATGATTCAATTGGGTTTTTTATTTTCCTTTCTTAGGTACACCAGTGTCATCTCTAAGTCTGATGCCAAAACCATCTACATTGAATGCAACTTTACAGACACCAGTAGTGAAACAACATGTCCAGTGAGTAAAAAAATACAAGATTCCAGTGACAGTAGTTTTATTTCTTTTTAAATGCATTGTATGAAAAGCATGTATTTCATTTCGTAAATATTTTTCATTGTTAAACCCATGTTCACTGTACAGATCTTTACAAGGAGTTAATAGCAATGATTTTGATCTTTCAAAACAGATGCTTATACATGGGCGCCCGCAGCATGGGTCAAGGGAGGTCACCTGACCCCCCCCGGAAATCATACTGCAAATATATATATATATATATATATATATATATATATATATATATATATATATATAAAAATTCAGACAAGTTTAATTATGTAAATGAAGCTGAAACTATGTCACAAGATTCTGTTCAAAACGCTTAATAAATATTAGCTTTAGTTTCAGACCGCTTCTTATACTAACTCTCCAGGCCATGACTGATTGACCCTCCTGAAAAAGATCCTGCTCCCCCCTCAAAAAAAATCCTGCAGGCGCCCATGTGCTTATAGTATCATAAATCTCCTTCAGATTTCCAGCTCAGTGTACTTATGAAACTGGACACAATTATTGAGAATCAGCAGGAGCAGCTGGCCCTCCTAAGGAAAGTTTTAGTTAATACACAAGGCCCAGGCACAGAATATACAGAAGAAATTCTTGCAACGCTATGTGATTCAGTGGAGTAACTAGAGGGACTTTGCCAGAGGTTGGAGGAGAATCCAGAACCCTCCAAGAAGATGGTAATTCGGGGCCTTATTTTCTCAAATAAAACTGTTGTTGTGTCTATAACCTTTATTTGCTTTGTGAACCTCAATATGCATTGTACAAGTGCTGGGGTGCCTGCATTATTTATTTGGTAGGTGGAGAACATGTAGTGGTCAGCTATTAAGTTTTACGGATGTAGGCCAAAACATGTTTAGAGATGAACATGTACAGGTGTTTTACTATATATACACTATTACATATTTTTGGCTATTTTAATTCAATCTTAGAGTGAATGTCATTTATGAAGTTGAATGATTCACAGTGGTTAATTTGTTTTATAATTGCTCTTAGTACATTGTGTTGCATAGTTGGTGTTGGCAAATTGTTTCAAGTTTGAGCAAACAAATTTGCATGCAGAACCATGGCAAAAAAAAACCTGTATTAAACTTTTGTCACATTATTATTATTATTATTATTATTTTTATTTTCAGATATACTACTTGAGCACCCTTGGTGGGTATAATAATGGGTATAGTGTCTGCAAGATGATGAAAAAGCTAGGAACAAAATGACTCTGGTCAGAGTATAGCCGAAAGGGACGTAAAGGGAAAAAGCATTTCAAGAGCTCATGATATGCCGGGTTTTGATAAGTAAGTATGACTTGATTTCAATTGTCTGTTTTTCATGTGACTCGCCAGAGATTTTTAAATGAATGGATAAAGTACTACATATTTCTTCACACACGTACTGCAATTACATGTGTATGAAAGAACTTGAGACCACATTTCAAAGTACATGTTTTATAAATACTCCATTGATTATTGCTGGCATTTAAAACAAAGCAATGCATCCTTTGTTGTGAAACTTATTTTAAAACATTGTGTTATTCTTGCAGAACCCTGCTTGAAAAATAATGAGAAAGCAAATGAAATTGAAGGGGCCATGTCGGAGACCCTCAAATATGCACCCAACCAACATGGAGGGATAAAATACAAGGTTAGCCCATTTGACTTATATTTCATCACTATTGGATTCAATTTTGTCTTTTAAAGCATGGTATTTGCCAAGTGGATGCATTTCTAAATTGAAAACAAAATCAGCTTATCATAGTTCCCAGGACTATCAGAGCTTGAGTACAGCTAACTACAATTTACATCCATTTTGTTTGATCGGGCAAGTGCTTCCACTTGAAATTTTTATTCACATGAAATATCTGGAAAAAATAAATTCATCTTTGCGTAAATTGATTTCACCATCCATTTGCCTGAAATGACATCTGCAAAGTTACCTTGTAACTTGGCTTAACAATATTAGGGGAACAAGTGCAGTGAAGAAAGTTCATGAAGTTTCATAATGCTAGTTAACATGACTTCTAAATATGTAAGCAGTGCTGAGATGATATATGACTTTGTTTAAGCATTCAAATTATTTTTAAATTTGCAGGTGCCTGAGCAGAAGAAGAAACAGATGAACTTTAGAGTGGAGGAGGAGACTGATTCAGATTCCTAATCTTAATTAAATCTTGAAAATAAACAAAAAGTGATATTAAAATATATGTTGTATTGTTTCCATTTTTCATTTTTGTCTCTTAAAAACTAATGTCTGAACCTTCAGTCTGTTTATTCAGGGGGATTCCTTATCAGTCGTGTGATTTACCCTTCTACTTTTACTTTACACCCTGCTACTTTAAAAAAAAGCCAAAATTTAATTATTATTGGGGTTGGTCCCCCAAAACCCCTGCCTACTTTGTCAAGTCCCCTGCCCCATTTAAATCTAATGGAAGCCCCTGCTGTAAAGCCTGTTAGGAAAAGTACCCAGCAAGAGGCTTTAATGCTATGAACAGAAAGCAATGTTTGCATATAAACCATGTTATATGCAATAAACTGACAACGAACAGTGCCAAACTAGTATCTACCTAGCCTGAGCGCTTGCGACTCTTAATGAGTCTTTTTCAAAGGCAAATACAAAACATAGACAAGGCAAACAAATAAAACACAAAAACTGTTGTGTTTGCAAAACTTTACCTGGCTGTTTCTACAGGAATTAAACCTTTAATTTTATTACGTTTCAACTAGGTTATTTCAACTTGGTGCGGATGCTTGAAAATATTTTTATTGACGTTGAAATCTGTTGTTTCATGTAAATTTATGTAAGCGGAAATTATATCCCTGATATTTCCTTGTCATAGTAGTAATTATAGGCTATTAAGCAAATTTAGAGAATTATTTAAAAGAAAATGTGTCGGCTGCAAAAAATAATAATTTTATTTGTGCATGGCTTTCTTTTTCTAGTCATCTTGGTTTAAACCGCTTGGTTTCAATGTACTAAGGCAGCGTATCCAGTAAGATTCCTTTTCTTTCCTGTTTTCGGAACTCCAGTTGAGGTTGTGAGCAATTGCAATAAGTGTTATATCACTGAAAGTGTGGCCAGAGGAGAAGTGTTCTGCGAAAGGGCTTCTGTACAGCTTCTTTGTGATCCAATCAGATCTATGAAGGTTGATCATTCTGTGTAGCTTTTCAAGTTTCTTCGACATACTAAAGGCTGCAGATCTTGCATGTGATGAGATAAATTACATTCTTTGTTTTGCACGTTTTCTTTGGACCATGTATGTTTAGTTTTTCTGTAGTCACTGTGCTAGAAAATATCCAGGTCTCTATCATATGTTGACAGGTTTTGCAACTTTTATCGCCACAGGGACCAGATTGACTAAGGTGGTCTTGATTAGTGATTGGCGTTCGCTTCGCCCTGACTAGGATATCCTTGAAATTTTTTGGTCTCCGGTAGGCTACTACAGGTTTGTTTGGGAGGATCAACTTTAGTGCATCCGACAATTCCACGACGGGCCAGTGTTTCCCAATGATTTGGGGTTGTCTGGATGGTAGATTAGGATATATGGTACCCTATCAGCCTTTTCCTTCTTTCCATATTTTAGTAGGTAATCGTGGTTTGTTTGTTTAGCCCTTTGGGTTGCCTCCGCAATCAGGTCTTTGTCATAGCCTCAGTAAATTAAATGTTTAGATAGCTCTTCAGACCTTTTTAGGAATGTTTCATTGTTGGAGCAAATTCTGTGTATCCCAAGTGCCTGGCTATATGAGATGTTCATAATGCAGTGTCTTGGATGACAGCTGGTTGGGAGGAGATACTGGTGTTTGTCGGTTGGTTTCGAGTAGATGTCTATATGGAGTTTGTTTTCTTCCAGTCTGGTTGTTGTGTCCAAGAAAATGTGGTTTGAGTTGGAGACTTCTGCCGTGAATTTTATTGAAGGATGAAAGTTGTTTGCCTTTGATATGAAATCAGCCAGACTTTCTCTTCCATGTTGCCACTTCGTATCATTGATAAAGCGTACCCACTGGTATGGTGTAAGTTATACCAATGCTAAAAGTTGACCCTCCAGTTTTCCTATACAAATATTAGCATACGAAGGGGCCAATTTTGTACCCATTGCCGTTCCACTGATTTGGAGGTAATTTTCTTCATTAAATTCAAAGTTATTGAGTTTTAGGACAAGCTCCAGGAGTTGGACTAGGAAGTGTGTGGGTGGATTGTCTACAGTTCTTGTTTCCCATACTTCTCTACACGCCTGTATCCGTTCGTTGTGCGGTATGTTAGTATACAAAGATGTGACGTCTAAGGAAACAAGCAATGTATCTGGCAGTAATGGTTAGCTTGCTTTGCTTTTTATGAGGTAATCTGTCGTGTCCTAAGATATGATGGTAATTTGTGGACATGTGGTCTCATAAAATAATCCAAATATTCTGATATCTTTTCTGTGGGATGCCCTTTACCGGAGATTATAGGTCTGCCCTGGTTTCCTTCTTTGTGGATTTTAGGTAGAAGATAAAATCTACCTGCCCTTGGGTTTTCTGGGCTTAAGTAGTTTCTCGTTTGCTGGTCAATGTGCCCGATTTGATACGCCTTGTCAATAATAGTGATGGATTTTGCACATTCCAGTGTTGGATCATGGTCTAGATTTTGGTAGAACCTAGTGTCACTTAGTTGTCTACTTGCTTCACTAATGTAGTCTTCCCTATTCATAATGACCACAGTGGAACCCTTATCTGCAGGCTTAATTATGATATCTGTTCTGCTTACAGTGAGTGTAAGGCATCTGTTTCTTCTTTTGTCAGATTAGAGTATCTGTTAGTATGGTTGAAGTGTCTGGAAGTGTTGTTTTCAACTGAATTGATAAAGGTTTCTTGACTTGGAATTGAACTTTTTGGTGGAGCCCAATTACTTTTCTTTCTGAATGTGGGTTGGTCGCAGCTTATATTTTCCTCTGATTTATTTATGGCCTGCGAGGCAAAATGGGCCTTGAGTCTTAGTTGGTGGCTAAACTCTTCGGTGTCCTTTTCCAGCTTCCCTCTGTCGTACATCTTTGGATGGGGACAGAAACTCAAACCCTTCAACAACAGTTTTATTTCTGCCTCCGTAAGTTCTAACTTTGAGATATTGACCATCGTGTTAGTAACAGTTGAATCAATTTTTGCTATAGAGTGCTTACGATTCTTCCTTTTACGGAGATTTTTCTTCTTAACGTTTGTTTTTAGAACGAATTTCGTCAGTTGAAGTTTCTTCACAGCAGTGATTTGGTTGTAGATCCTGACTTCCGAGTTTTCTTTCTTTGACTTTGTATAGTTTTGCAGAGTCTTTGTTGAGCCTTATTTAGTTTAGAGTAAAACGTTTGCAATTTTTCCTCTGTGGAAACTGAATTCAGCTGCTGTTTTAGTTTTTGATGGTTGCTGATTTGACTAGATATTGATTTAAGTTTTCCCCAAGTACGGCTGTGAGTTTCATGGACGCATCGTGGGTTATTTTATTCCACCTTTTGTTGAATCTGTTTGAACTCTTGCCAATGATTTGCGGCTTGACATGAATCTGAAAACCTTTAGTGACTGTTTGTTTCCAGGAAATGATGCAAGAGAGTGTGATGATGCTTTAGACGAAGTAAGGCATTAGTTCAATTGCGTAAAGTTTTTAGTGTTTTCTGTATTGGTTGAGACATCGTCTCCATTCCACTAGATGCGGGAATTATCTAAATACAAGAAGGAAAAAATTGGAACATATACACTAACACTACATAAAATACAGAACTGAAAGGGTGTTAGATCATATATATATATATATATATATATATATATTTCACTGTGTTTGATAATCCCAATAAATCCGTAAATATTGGAGTTTCACTTTGAACTCGTGTATCCAAGAGTTTCTCCTTTTTATTTGTTCAGTTTGTTCTAGAAATATTAAAACTAGACATCGCAAATATTGGAGACAGAGACAGAGAGAAATGAATACAATAATAAATTAAGGATGAATTATTGATTAATCAATAATCGTGGCAGAAGTTGAACAGTGGTATGTACACCAAAATGAATGAGTAGCTAAAATTAAAAAATCATGACTTGCTTGACTAAAAATACAATTAACTTTAATTCATTGAGTAGAGAAATCAAACTGTGGATACCACTGTAATTATGGAAAGAGTTTCGTGTCTTTAATATACGTGTTATGAGATTTTTCTCATAACCTTCTTCTCACTTCTTGCTATGAGAAAGAAATACTCATAACTTAAGAAATGTCTTTGTCCATGGTTAGAGAGAGAGAGAGAACAAGAAGTGTCACTCATAACTGGGTAGATACATCTACATTCTTGGGGAAGGCTACGAGAGGTACGACGGGTTCACTGAAAGGAAGACAGCTTTCTAATTCTCGATGAATGAACTGATCTTTATTTAAACTATATATATATATATATATATATATATATATATATATATATATATATATTACACTCTAGAGATACATCTACAAAACTTTATATTTAAAATACAATAAACACTTAAAAAATTACAACTTTCCTTTGAGCTTACCAACTTCATACATTTGTATAATTTCTGCATTTTAGAATATAATACAGATAATTAAATATCAACTAAATTCATGAGAGCCAAAAAGTATAAATTCAATATTTGCGATTAATGCAATAATCATTTTGAAGAACAGTATTTGACTAAAACACAATACTAATTTGGAACAGGATACTAAAACATTATTCCTTATTACTTAAAAAATATTTTATTTCCAAATTAAATATTACTAAATGTGAAGTTGGTAGTGAATTCATTTTTTTTTTTTACAATAATCAATACTACAAATGCAAATGAATTCTTTAAACAATTAAACATTTCAATACATTATAACAAAAAATAGAAAAGAATACAAAAATTTTGCGAAAATGTCGAGACTAGAATGAATTTTTGCCATTAAAATCTCAAACATTAAGAAGTCCCTATACCTTAAAGAAGTCTACGGACACAGATGATGCTTACCTGTAAGGAAGACAGAGCTTTCTGATTCTTGATGAATGAAATGATTTTGCGCAAGCTTGTTCTCAATTTATATGCAATTTTGGATGTATCCTTGAGGCCAAATATAGTCATTCATCTAGCTACTTTTTGTGTTCATTCATGTCGAATCAGAATGAATCTCCCGTCCTCCTCACTGATACAGTTTGTGTATGTGTCCGCCATCAGACATACAATCTGCTGCATCGGGTTATTTGTTTTAAGAAACTTGTGAAATCCTCTAGTATACTCAGCAAAAATGAATTTGCTTGTTTAGCGTAACTTACAACCGAGTCTAAAAATTGCTGACTTTTGGATACAGTGGAAATGTATTTGATGGTACAAGGGGTTTTGCAAGTACTCATAAAGCACAATCTTTATTTAAATAGTATACAGTTGTAGTACAGAAATAAATGAAATCAATCTCAATATATTTTAGTGAAAAATTGCTTTCAATATAATTTAATGAAAAATTACTTTTAATACTACAGTGGGACCCCGCTATAGCACGCTTCGATATAACACGAATTCGGATATAACACGGTCGTGGCATGGCTCCCGAAATTTCATTTGCCTTATTACCTTGTAAAAAAAAAAAAAAATAAATAAATCTTATAAGTACGAAAAACAAAATATGTAAAAAGTTTTATTATCATTTTGGAGAAGAGATTGCATATAAATTCGAATATAAAACGATTGTGGCGTGGTTCCTGAAATATCATATACATGTATTATTCTCGTACACGGAAAACATTTCTTCTTTGGGGAGGTAATCGTGTATGGAATCGAATATAAAACAATCGTGGCGTGGCTCCTAAAATTTTTTAATTTAACCAATTTCTTACAGTTTTGTGCCAAAATAAACATCGGAAATATGAGTTTCTGAACCAATGGCTAGGCCTTTTGAGAACTTTGATCTTTGTTTATTGTTGACAAATGACAGCTCATAAGTGTTAATCTTATTATTACTGATCCATGAGCAATGAAGCCATCAAGTCAACTTTGTGTTTGTCTTCAATGCATTCCGTATACAGTCGTTGATCAAACAATATCCGACATATGTTCTCTAAACTCACTACACAACTAAGCAACAAACAATGCGGCGGTTGATAAAGATTCTCACCTGAATTTATAGATCAATTAATTTAAGTACATTCCTCATCATCAAAGTCAATTGCTGAGCTAAACTTGTTCAAATTATGGGGCAACGATTTATAAAACATCAAAGAAACGAAAGCCGCCAAAATGTGCACGTGGCTTGGCGGTGTTGTTTTATGCAATCAGTTGACCAGTGAATAATGTTGTCCACTTCCTAATATCAGTTTTTAAAGTGAATTATAGAAGAGAACTTGTGAAATAGATTGTTTGTGATGAAACCTCCTTCCAGGTGACACTACACAGTTTAAATCTGAAAGAAGTAATGTACCTCGGCGGCAAATCTTGGGATGCCATTACACCCAGATGCATTGAGAAATGCTGGGAAAAAGGACTTGGGGCAGCATTTACTATTACTCAGGATACCAGCAGTGATGATGATGATAGTTTATTTGATGGATTTTCTGCGAATGATGTGTTCGAGGCTGAGAGGGCATTTGGGAAGCTGATGCAGTCACGCGACGTGTTAATGAATGGAGACGCAAGATATTGACTATGTTCGAATTCTTCAGTTAAGAAATATGATTGACTTTGCGAAGAGCATACGTGACAGTAGCAGAAAGCAGCTGAAAATCACTGAGTTTTTCAAACAATATTAAAGCATTATAATTCACGGATGAGAAAATTTAGCAGTATGAAATTTATACAGACACTGTTTTTTAACCTTCGGACATACTGTTCCATCATTCGGTACGTAATATTTCCTATTTATTTTTCCACTGAATTCAGTCACATAATGATCTGTGACAAAATTATTGAATATTTTAAATCTGTGTGCGGATATTTTCGATGGAAATACTTGTATTGTGGATTCAATGTATGTGATTCGATTCACGGGTGAGTACACGGTGTTGATGCTCTATTCATGCTATAGATTAGATATGTATATGTGTATATATATATATATATATATAAACTATACACATGTATGTACCAATGCGTGGTTCTCTGAATAAAAGATATATATGCAATCTCTGTTACCACTGCAGGTGTTTTCTCATTTAATATACATTGATTTAAAATGGTAATTATTCCAATGAAGCACGTTTCTGCACCCGTTTTCGTTACCACCCCCACCCACCCCGCTAACCCTGCAAATTTGTTGGTACATGTACTGTACATAGTTGCTTATAACACAGCTCAGTTCATAACACGGTCAGGTTCTATGGCTCCCAACTACCGTGTTATAGCGGGGTCCCACTGTGTGTGTATATATATATATATATATATATATATATATATATTCTTTCTCTTATTTGAATTGTGCCCTTTATTTCTCAGCATCCATTTAACACTGGTTTTAAGCAATCATTATTTTTTCAAGTTGAAAACTGTTATATGTTTATTATAAACAAATTTTGCATGTGCATACAATTATTATGTCCATTGTATTCATACTTGAAAGTGTATATTTGGATGAAGATACATGCAGAAGAGCACACTGTAATTAATTTGAACTAACAAAAGTAATGAGATTGTCGTCTTGTAAACCAGTAAAATGATTAACAAACTACCACTTAAGTTTGTTCTTTTTTACTTTCTGAAAGTTCTGTATAAAATGGAAGTGAAAAAGAATTCTAAATTACTTTGAAACAACCCCCTGTACATGGAGCAAAGGCACAGCTAACTTCATACCATACTGTTCATCATGATTTCAATGTTGCTGATTAAACATTACTTTATCTATTCATACACAACACACAGACACATCAATATTGATATATGACTGAACTGAACTTTTCTTTTGAATCAAACTGACACAACCAAAAACACGTATGACTTTATGATTAACATGTGAGTGCATCTATTATTAGAATGAGGGATTATCTTAATATAACAACTCACTCTCTAGCTTCGTTACAACAATCAATTCAAAAGGATTGCAAATTTATTGCTTTATTATGTGCATACATACTTATAGTAATGTCATGCATTGGATAAATAGTAATTGCTTAACTGCTTTTTACGTATTTTCACAACAATGAATGTCAGAAAACAACCTTGACCTTACAAAGTTGCAGTGCTTTTTGAATTCCACAACATGGCATTGTTCAATATATTTCTGAGCTACCTGATTACATTTTTAAGCTAAATCTTCTATTACATAATATGCAGACTTTGTTTTCTTTGAATTGTATATTTTCCTTATTATGTTTGCCGCATTATTTATGAAAACAGACAATTTAATGAAGCAGCATTTCCTGGACACAGCTATGTCCACCATTATACTTTAATTATGGTTTCAAAATGCTTTTATAAAGAAAATAATGCAAAACACACCAGATAAAATCTTCATTTAAAAAATAAATAAATTAGTGCTTTTCAGCGATTATATTCATAAAACACAAATTACTATTTACATATTTTGATGTTTAAGCATCGAAACAGAAGTTGGTATGTATTTATTGTCAAATTGTTGGTGCAGTTGGTATCAACACCACATACATTTCACATTTCACTACACTGTCAGATTTTCCTGGCTGCTGTGAGGGAGCATCTGAAAAGTCATAAATTGCCTTAAGTCATTTGTCTAAAAGAAACCACAGGGTAAAGTCATTTTAGCTTTCCTAACATAAAAAGGTGAAGTTTACATTTTTCAGGCAACTTAGCTGCCCACTTCACCGTGTAGCATAACCCCTGCTTTACAAGATATGATCTATTCATACTTAAATATATGTAAAGCACAACCTTTTAAAGAATTAAGGGGAGGATATATTGTTTTGTTACACTTGTAATCTCATGTACATGCAGTCTCTTTTCTTTCTTTCTTTCTCTCTTTAGATAGTATTTATATAATCAGTAATTACATGTGCTTAAACAACAAATAAGCTATCATTTGTATCATCCTTCTGTTGTCTATGTTTGTGTCCCTGACTAAAAACTGGAAGGAGAAATACATCAAGGGATGCTCTGTGAAGTCAATTAAAACCATACAGACATGAATGCACACATAGACACACACATGCATTTGCGTACACACTTATGCACTCTCACAAATACATTTACACAGCTGATCTATGAGGCTGTTTAAAGTGCACTCACCAAAACTCATCTAGAACTATTAAATTAGATAATCAAATGCTTTTGGAAAAAAGCTAGAAAGGATCGAATTTTGACATCCACTATATAACTTTTGAAATAGTAAAGCTAGTTCCTGTATGGTACACAAAGTCACTGCATAAAAGCATAATTACCTGAATATTTTTTGAATTGCTAAACTCATTATTATAGTCTTTCACCAAGTGTGCAAGATTCCAGGTGTGCCTTAATTTTTGGTCCTTTGTCAACCAAATCTTTACTCTTGCATGTCCCATTGGCATGGTTGATTTCTTTTGTCATCAACAAATAACAAATTCTCCTAACCTTGTCCCTTGTGGCATGTTTTTTCATTAGGAGCCAAATTTTATCTCCTCTTTTTCATTACACTTTCTTTTCTGTATTAATTTATACAAATGGCTTAATTCCATTTCAAATCTAATCAACTTTCCAGGACACTGGATGAAGAAACGAATGACCAGATTCCTTTCATTTCCTCCTTAAGCTACACACCATACCATATTCACTTTTTTCTTAAATGAAATTGAGCAAACTTCTTCACATCAGGTTTTGGATATAAATCCTTAAGTTCCTGACATTTATCTTTGACGCCAATCAATTTCTTATTTTAAATGTCAGTGGTCTAATATCTATATTCAAGTTTTGCAAGTTCAGAGACGCTGGTTCGATCCCTGCCACTCCATGTGGTCGGACTTTGGGTTACCATTGAATTATTCCTGCCACAGTTGCAACACCATGTGCATAAAGTTAATAATATTCCATTGTTCTTTCAATTATGGGAAATATCCTATACCATGATTCATTCCATGAGTCTCTTAGTCTAGATGGTGTTTTGTTTTCTTTAATTTTAGTAGTTGCATCTACTAATTTCTCTCCACCAGACTCGCAAAAATGATGCTCACCTGTAGCCCAATGGTTGGGGCCGAAGACATTATGTTACGTTGCCATCAGAATAGAACATATCATCCAAACTGAGGAAAAAACACGGAGTCCATCCATTTTATAATGTGTAAATAGGAGAGCTATGTTCTACTTCCTCTGAGTAATATAGTTGCAAAATGATTCCGCTTGTCATGTCTTCTGCCTTCTAACATGGGAAATTATATATACATTTCTGTATGTGTTAAGTCCTACAAGACATAATATAGTGAATACACCTGACTTTGATTACAGTTTTACTCTAAGCTTCCATTCATCTTTTATGTAAGACAAACACAAGTCTTAAAAGAAAAGCATATTCACTGTGTCCATAAAATCTAAATACCATAAACCTTCTCTGTATTTTAAATCAAGACTGATTATCTGAATTATTATCACAATTCAATTTTCAAACATCATATATCATGCCAAAACAATATGTGTGTATGTTTCCGGTCAGCTGACCGTCCCTGCTTTTTTGTTGCTGACCCTAGCACTTTTTCCCAGCATGGTTAAAAAAACATAAATTTATATTTCCCCAAATTGATTGGTGCATCTAACTGAGCTGGTTTAGCCCAGTACTTTAAGTGCTGAGTACATAATATATACTAATCATTATAATCTACGTAATGTTTTTTAAAAAAAATAGAACAAAAAGTTTAAAATAAGTAAATCTCAAAATTTATTTGTACATTTAATTGAGCAAGTTTATCCCAGTATGTGAAGTGCTTAATGCATCATATATTCTAATCATTGATATATATATATATATATATATATATATATATATATATATATATATTGCATTTTTTGCTCTGCTCCCACATTTCAAAGTTCAAGCCCCCACTTCTACCTACTCTGTCCAAAAGGATATGTCACTCCTCCATAAAATTCAAGTCTGTCGAGGCATAAAGCAATGCCTTGGCAAGTCTGTTGTGGCATAAAGCAATGCCTTGACAAATACATGATTTGATAATAAAATACAAATGACCAAAAAGATGCATGTATGTGTATCCAACAATCAAGATTTCTCCAGCACTTCAAAACTGGTGTAAAGAACTAAAATAATAAAGCACCTGTTTGAAGTGCAGTCTTATTCTTTGCATGGAACTCCCCGAGAAATAAATCTGGCAGTTGAATTCTTGGCAAATTTTAGCACTGAAAACATGTTTATAATCATATAACCTGGTTAAGAGTCACACAAGGCACAACAAAATTGTGTTTTCTATTTTATTGATTTTAAAATTAGAGTAGGAAGAGCTGTTCTTTTTTTAAACATTAGATATATTTAATCTGATATTTTTTTTTTTTACCAAGGGGGTAAAAACATGATAGGGTTCGCAGTTAAAACAGGGATAGTCAGCCACCTGGAAACACACTTTTTTATTGGCCTAATTCTTGATGATTATACCTAATTTTAATGTTAACTTTTAATGTTAAATGCATTAATAAAGGATGATACCATCACAACCAATTAGAGATTACACCATATGTTGAATGACAGCAATTTTATTAACCTACATGGTGACTATACAGTCCTGCTTGATATACCGACTGTGGGACATCTACTGTAAATCTTCGCTTTAAAAAAAAATGCAAACAACAAAGATCCTGATCTGCATAATGCGCCTGCAGATCAGAAACTATGTTGTATGTTCTACTGATTGAATAATATTGAATAATATACCAGATCTGCTTGTATATTATCAGTGTCAGATCTGGGTCTTTTTATTTTGCAGTTGGACTTGTCTGACGGTATATGAAAGGATGCTATACATGCAGTGCAAAAATACAGCATTAATTAAACATCATGAACTGAACCAACAATGTAAGCAAAGATGTGCAGTGAT
The DNA here is from genome assembly GCA_016617855.1 of Megalonaias nervosa. Lineage (NCBI taxonomy): Eukaryota > Metazoa > Mollusca > Bivalvia > Unionida > Unionidae > Megalonaias > Megalonaias nervosa. The sequence goes on along the minus strand of JAECUM010055972.1, from coordinate 8,452 downwards.
TCTTTATAACACACTTGCTGGTAATTAATTATCTAATGGCCTGAAATACCACTTCCAGATCATTCTTCACTGAACAAAATGTTGGTGGGTTAAATAATTTCTTTCTTGTGATCATGAACTTTTGAATGCTTTTTTAAATTTTCACTTCGATTAAAACATCTGAAACAAACTGGACAAACATATGGTTTCTCCCCCGTGTGTATTTTCATGTGTTTATTAATAAGGTTATCCTTTCGATTGAAAGCCTTTCCACAAACTTCACATTTGTATGGTTTTTCTCCACTATGGACTTTTTGATGAATCTGCAAAGTAAATAACCTGCGAAAAGATTTTCCACACATATGGCATGTAAAGGGTCTTTCACTTGTATGTATTATCGAATGACTCTTTAGTAAAGAACTATGAGCATATACTTTATTACAAACTTCACATTTGTAAGCATTGTCATATGTTTGTCCATGGTCCTTTTGCCCATGCAACATCAGCTGTTGCCTAGTTGAGAACTGCACTCCACAGATGTCACACTGATACTGCTTTTCATGCGAGGCACTGATGTGACAACGAAGAACTGACTGACTTGCAAACATTTTGTCACACTGATGGCATTTGTATAATTTCTCGATGGCATGTTTACGATCAATATGACTTTGCAGGTGATAGGGATCAGTAAATGCCTTTCCACATGTTCCACATTTGCACGGTTTTTCATCTGTATGTTTACCTATTATGTGTTTTTTCAAATGGGAATGATTAAAGAATGAATGGCCACACATGTCACATTTGTATGGCTTCTCCCCTGTGTGATGTTTCATATGACTTGCATGCGATGCAGGAGCAATGTTTTTAGCACAGATTTCACACTTAACTTTTTCTCCCAAGTGTGTCTTTCTGTGTTTCTTTAAATAGCTCAAACTGAGAAAGACTTTGTTGCAAACTTCACATTTGTATGACTCTCTAATGATATGTATCTTTTGATGATTATTATAATCAAGAACTCTCCTTTTACACAATTTACAAGTAGTGTAATTTCTTCGTCCTCTGTTGTCTAATAAATCTGACGATTCTTTACGTTTGTTTCCTTCGCTTTTTTCCATTAGGAATGTGTATTCAATAAAACTGCACGGTGTTATTAAATGCCAAATATCTAGGTAGATAAAAGCGATTGTCCGGCAATACCGAGTAAGCTACGATGCGTTCCGATTGCGAGGGAAAAAAACAAAAGAAAAAAAAAGAAGATGACTAATGCGCCAAACGCAGCGATGCAGCGTGATCACAAACTTCACAATTTTTCTTGTGTTTTCATAACGCTTATTTAGCGACCATAGCGCAGAGTGGCGTGATCAGTGGAAGTAATTGAAGAATGGACAACAATTAAATGCTGGAATTTGATTTTGATTTTTTAAAAAAAAATTGTTTCCTCTGGGTAAGTGAGTTGCAAAATGTCTCTATGCACCATTATTTCGTCAAAGACCAACAGAGACGTTATCGAAAGATAATAATCTTCGTTGACAAAGACATTCTTTTATTGTGTATTTTTGTGTATGTAAATCTACTTGTATGTATATCTTGTAGCAATTAAAACGTAAAATCCTTTTTTACCATTCTTTTCTGATACAGATGTGTTCAATGGTATAGTAGTGTCTATTGTTATGTATATTTAATTTTCATTCTTTGTTAGTTTGTTTCTCCACCCCCCACCCCCCACCCCAAAAAATTATTGTATTTTATTATTGTTATTGTAATGTAACGCTGTATATTAGACTTGACCTTGTCCAAAATTGAGTTCATTTCTGCTTGACCCGAATTGACTTTTTAAAAGTTTTTATTTTATGTAAACAACTAATACATAGCTAAATTATTCTCTATGTGTATGGGTTTAAAATCAGAATTATTATTAATAGAAGTAAATATGTTTATTGGATCTAAGTTTAGGTTTTGGAATTTTATTTGTGTATTTACCTAATCCAGACTATGGATTTTATTTTGAAAAACATCGGTAATATATTTTTTTTTTATTATAGAAAATGCTAATTGTGACCTGAGGTAAAGTAGAGAACTATAATTTTTTGCAACTGAGATCATTTTTTTTTTTTCAGTCGTGCTTTAAGATCTACCACTTTCAAATTGTATTATATGTTGTGTCCAGTATTTAATTTTTGGGCTGGAAATTTTATTTCTTCAAATTATTGAATTCAAGTGATTATTTTCCTTGTGAATTCAAAAGTGTTCTGAAAAAGTCATAGACCCCATCATGTAAGAAAGTATGTTTGTGCATATGCTTAAAGAATGTGCATAAACACTTCCTACCTGTTTTCTTTAATTGTAAGGGGTGCATTTTGATAGTAATTATGAATCGGGTGCTGTACTGTATATTTGGATGTTGTAAGCGATGTGTTGATTTGTTGTTGGTGGGTGGTGGTGTTTGGATAGTAATCAAATATAACGTGTTGGATTCTAAATGTGTGTGCTGAATTGCAGATGAAAATGGTAAATAAACACATTCCGTTTGACCTCATACAACTTTTGACCATATAAATACGTTTAACCCCATACACAATATTGATCCAATACTCTTTTGACTCCACAATGCCATCTCAAATTAAACCTTTTGGATAATTTAACATAGGATTTCCCGTAAGACTCCATACCGCCTCCAGCATGCTAAATTAAGAAGTATTATAACAAGATTTTCCATTGACCATTCCTCCTCCAGCGTGTTAAATGACAGACCTAATGTTACACCCCAAATAACCCCTTGTATCTTAACTACTGTTGATTACTCTCTCTCTCTCTCTCTCTCTCTCTCTCTCTCTCTCTGCTCGTACCTCTAGTATGGTCGCACATGTGCAATCGCATATGAATAACATTATACTACTACTGCTAATAATAATAATAATAATAATAACAACAACTACAACAATACTGGTATTCCAATAATGCTACTATCCTACCGTATGTTTTCCAGAGTACTATCCATATCATCCAATGACGTTAAATAGCCACATTTGATTCTTGTATAGTAGGTTGGTACTAAGGAATAGAATCTGTGAAAGCACTTTCTAAATATATTTATAGAAGATTTCAACTGCCGTGTTTGCATTTGTTTCTTCGTTCAAATCAGTCTGAAACAGTTAGTGATTATGCTAGCAGAGAATAATGGAGGACATTGCTGTCTTAGATGTACCGTTTAATTAAACAGTAGGCTGTATTAATTTATTATGCGCATAAATTAATGAAAATACACATTCCGTAGAACGAAACGTTCAAATATTATGTGATATAAAATTTAGCTTAAAAATAGCATGTTTACGTCAGAAATGTATAATATAATGCAAAATTTTGGAATTTACAAAAACCCCGCTGTAATGTCAAGATTGTTTTCCTAAATGTTTTTGTGAAGATACGAGTAGCGGAGCGAAACAAAATACATCTAATGTATAATGTCCTTACTAGTATGTAGGCAAATATAAAGGGCCACTGTACAATTCAGTATAGGCGAGTGATTAAAAGTACTATGTGAAAAAATGGCTAAAAAGTATGGTAGTAGTGATGTCCCATTTCTTTCAGTTAAGTATCATGCATCATTTGGCAGTGAATGTGTGAAAAAATAGTCTATAACAACAAAACCTTTTTGTCCAGAGAGTTTGATGCAGTGTACAGCAATATAGAGACTGTATAGAGTCAACATAAAATGCAATTGACTTTTATGAGTAATCCATTTAGTGGCAAAGAGAAGTGGATTTTGTCTACAAACTGGAGAAACTGGACATGAACTGTTTTTCTGCACATACTGTGTGCAAATATAATGGATTCTAATCAGTCCTGAGCAACCTTGACATTAGTTCCTAAAAAAACTACGAAGACTTTTATTGGTCATTTGTAGCATTTGGTGATGAAGATAATAGCAGTACTCCATGTATTTTGGTAATAATAACGTCACAATTGTATTCCAAACATGATGATCCCAAAAACGAAGAGTCTGGAATATTTATGTTCTGTGCTCACATGTCTTGTTGTAGTTTTCTATACTTCATTAAATGACGAATGATGAGTTTAAATCTCTGACCACTTTCATGGCATCCTGAATATGGGTTTAAGGCAAAATGTATGAAATCTAAGAAGTTTGTAATGTGGCGAATTTTGAAGACTTATTAAAACTTAATGTGAATAAATTGTACATTGAAGTTAGCTTAGTCAAGCCAAAAGGTCTTGAGAAAGTTCACTGATATTTCTCTTATTTCATCTCTGAAACATAAAAGGCTGTACGTTAAGCTTCAGTAGAATTTGACCGAGTCATCGCAATGGTATAGTGACACAGCATACATAGAGTTACAACCGTATCAGTCGGGAGAGGACTTTATGTCAAATAATTGATCTTCAAAGGAAAGCTAATTGCAGCATATTTTAGGCTGGTGAAATCTGATGAAAGACGTGATTATTTGGGCAGAATTTTAGGAACAGTTACTTCCGATTGGTCAGTAAAGAATTAAGGCGTACACTTTGGGAGACTAGAATTTAGGGTACCGACTTGCTCAGAATTCTTCAGTTTGACTCTTTCCTTTTGAGAAGACGAAAGGTCTAACACCGTGGGAACAATAGAATTGTGTTTGCCTCGTTAACGAAGAAAGATCAGATAGCTGTCTTGGAAAAAAAAACAAAAAAACGACAGGCTATAGAGATTTGACACACGATTGTGTGGGGATAAAGAATGAACAGCATTAAGGTACGCAATTTTAGTTTCAATATAATATTCTATTTTCATTAGTTTGTTTTATGCAAATGTGTTTGATATGCTAATGATTCATGCTATGTCTCGATTATTTAAGTTCATAGGCATCTATGGTTGACAGTTGTATGCAATTTATTTATTAATTTTACAGTTCGTTCATTGATAGGATTGACGGATTGCATGTAATCAGATATTCAATGTGCAGTATTTTCATAGGGATTTATGATGTAACCCAAAGAATGTTCAAATATGCAGTATTTCATAGAGATTTATGACTTAACCCTAATATGCAGATGTGTCATTTTTTAATGGTTACATAAATTGATTCCCTGTGTAGGATGATATTGTTATCGTGAGTTAATGACAATTGTATATTTATATATGATTTCACAATGCTTAAATGATCTTGCAGGTTATTGGTTATTGTAGCTAGATTTAGTGAATATTATGCCAATAGTAATTGAACATTTATCTTATTGAACACGAATTGACTAGTCAAATGTAAATAAGACGTGTAGTAATGTATGCTGGTATATACGGCCGCATGTGTCTGTAGAGAACACGCGGTAATTTCTAATCAGTTGCCATGCGGCGAGGGCAATGAACTTCAATCTAAGGTCATTTGTACAAATATAGCGTGTATCTTACCGAAATACAGGAATTTGTAAGGACCGTTATTTATTAAGACACATCATGTCAGAATTTGTGCAGTGTGAATCGCCAGTCTGAATACGAACAAACAAAGTTTATATACATATGCAAATAATTGTTGAAACATAACTAACTCTGGTAATACTCTCGTATTTAAGGAAGCAGCTTTATACTCCGAGAGAGAGAGAGAGAGAGAGAGAGAGGAAAACCCGATGAGTCAAGGGGAAATCCGCATCTAAGAGAGGTCGGAATAAACAGGGGTCAGAAAGAGAACCAAAAAACGCACGCATTAGATGTGGAAACAAGACGAGAGGAGACAGACGCCAGGTGATATTGTCAAGCGTAGAATGTTACTCGGAATTCACTACTCGTAATATGATGTAAATTGAACACTGCGACTAAATTCTATCAATGTGAATCCATTGGACTGGAAGTGAAATTTTGGTCACGTATTAATTGAAGTGAGATTTTGGTTATGCATTAATTGATTACATTTATTTTAGTAAATCTGTTGTATTAGTTGAAAGTGAAATTTTGGTTATGTACTAATTGATTAAATTTATTTTTATTTATTGGAAAAGGGGGCTCGTAGTTGTTATTTCTTTCAATAACCTTGCTCAGCTATCTGTTAACGTTCCATCTATCCGTCCACACTGGGCAATAACACCGTGGGAGGTCATTCCCTAGTTAACGATCGCCAAATCAATTAAGGAGGCTTTAATGTTTAAAGTCCCCCGTTACAAAGTTGGTCTAAAATTTGTTCTTTATGTAGACCACTAGGCACTTAAACTGCATCCTTGTATCCTGGTTTCTAAGGAACACGTATCTGTGTAAATGACTACACTGTACAATAAAACTGTGTGTGAGTGTGAATTGGATTTTTAATGTAGCTTTGACCATTTTTCAGTCATATCGCTACGATGTCTGCAGTGTGATAGTTTATAGTGATGTCTAGCACTGGGGCATCATGCTGCAGACATGTAGCATGATGTCCCACCCAGTCACATTATCCTGACACCCTGCCGACCAGTCCTAACACTGACCTCTTAATGCTGAGCTCCAAGCCAGGCAGCTGTTAGTACCATTTTTATAAGGCTTTGGTATGACTCAGCCGGGGATCGAACGCACGACCTCCCGCATCCGAGGAGGACGCTCTAACCACTGGCATCAGGTCACAATTAATAGTTCCTGTTCAGTACCCACGAATGTAGTCCCAGTCTATTTTTAGAGCATTTTTTTCCTGTCTCCGTTTGGTGGTGATACAAGAGTTAGATTTAGGCGTTCTTGGTGTGGATTTAAAGGCATTTGTTTATTCTTTACAATATGAGCTTATGGTGTGGTTGTCTGTGTGTGTTTCGGCGACAGTGTACAGTGAGTAATAAGGTCTTGGTGATGATCCGGAAGTGCAATTTGTGTTCTATTGCTCGTTGGTTTGTTTACAGTCAAGCCTTTCAATAAAATGCAGGTCAACCCTTGAGAAGAACTTCACCGTGAAGTCATCTTTGAAGGTATTTTAGATCAACATATGATTTGTATTGATTGTCGCACAGTGGAAAGTTCGGTACAGAGAAACAAATGTAGAGAATATATAGTAAAATTAACTGTGTTCTATGGCCCACTAGGCCACCGGAGATGTCGGACTATAAAACGTACTTATCAAGTGTTAAAATGTCATACATAAAACAACATAAATAACCAGTTATCACAAAGACAGAACAATGTCCCTCAATCACCATTTACTATGCACATAATTGTACAAATAGGTCAAGTCTTTCTATATGTGTGGTCTATTCGACACATAGTAGAATCCAGTGTTGAAAAGCACAGGGATATGTCATATTTACCGTAATTAAGCGTGTTGCTCTATATTTCTTTTGACATTCACGATTAGTGACAATCGTGACAAACCCTCAGAACTGAAAAAGCACCATCTTGTACAGTATGCGCAGCTCATACGTCTTTCGTGATCAGTTTGTAATTTTCGTTATTATTTATCTTTTTCTTAATTTGATTCACACCTTTGTTTTGCGAGAAGTGCCTTCACAGAAACTAGTGGAAAGGTATAACACAACCACAATAGGTTTCATACCTTAAAACGTTCAACATATATATATATATATATATATATATATATATATATATATATATATATAAGGTTTCTGTTTAGGATAAGTTGCTAACGGCTATTACCTTCATTATCTTTAGACAGATATTAAGAACGAAAACTGAAGATACCCGAAGATATAAAAGTTGGTGGATTAATACTTTTTGAAGTACACGCAGCGACAGATGAAATGATGAGAAATAAAAAGTAAAATGTAAACAAGCAAATAAGTCATGTTTAGCATGTATTTAGGATATTTTCGGAATTCTCTTTTCTTTTATCAATTTTGACCACAACTATACTTTCAATATGGAATGTTTGGTATCCAACAGGTTACAGGGTTGCGTGTAAATTTGACTGTCGTTCAAAGAACCGGTTGACTGGAAGAAAACCAATGTGGCAGACCCCATTACTTGGCATCATGATGTTTGCCTCGTGCATTGTATGTAAGGCCCACGACATAAAAAATTAAGGGCTCGTTACATCTTGCTTAGTCTTCATGCAACAAAACAATTACAATTCATATAGCCCGATACTGTCTCAATACTGTGATCTTTCTCGTAAAATACAATATTTCTTATTTTAGCTCATATAAATACATTCTCCGTAAAACTGATTGTCCCTTGACATTTAAATGACACATTCTAGATCGTTAAACATTCTTGGTCATTACAGCATGTATTTTCGAAGCAGGTCAAAGTTTGTTTAGTGTTAGTATATATGGCTGGCAGTCAAAGAATGGGCCAGATTAACGTTATTATTTAAGGCTGTTAGAATAAGCGTTAGTATATACGGTTTGTGGTTTAATTATGAGTCAGAGTAAGCGTTATTAAATACGGTTGTTAGGGTAAGAGTTAGTACATATGGCTGGCAGATAAAGAATGAGTCAGAGTAAGCGTTAATATATATAGCTGGTGGTTAAGGAATGAGGCAGATTAAGTGTTAGTATTTATGGATAGCAGTTAGAG